>PVIR01015483.1:0-38107 GCA_004026965.1 Petromus typicus
ATTGCCTTCCTCCACATGGAAAGACAGCCATCAACTGAATAATGAAGCTCTTGGCTAGACTTTAAGATCACATCATGTCCTGAGAGGCTGTCTCGGTGGGACTTGGTTCCAACAGCAAAAAATAAACGTTTCTCCCTACAGTTCTCACCTCTTTTCAGATTTTCTGAGCTATTTCACGTTCAAGGCCCACAATTCATAGGTTCTTTTACAGTCCTCCAAACAGATTCAATTACAGGTATTGTTCTTCCCCAAAACAGTTTGCTTTTGGTGACATAAAGCTTTGCTGATTAAAAATTCATTGAGGTCAATATGAAGAGATTCAACTTCAAAAGCCACAAAAACTGAAAAAATGGGCCGGGGATTTAGGTCAGTGGTTCCAGCCTCTGTCTTGCAAGCGCAAGGGCCCGGGTTTGATCCCCGGTAACCACGTACAATACTGGGCGTGGAGACGTACCCCAGCAGCAACCAGTACGACATACCACAGTGCCGGGCGTGGGGGTTCACGCCTGTAATCCCAGCACTCGGGAAGCAGAGGCAGGAGGATTGTGATGTGAGTTGGAGGCTGAGCTCAGGGCCAGCCTGAACCACAAAGCGAGACCCTGTCTCAAAAAGAAAAAAATATTTTAGATATTTAAAAGTAGAGTTTTATCAATCTACAGGTCAACTTCTGAAAATGAGCTTTAAAATAAGTCTGAAAATGATTGAAGATTACAGGAAGTTATGTACATAAGTGCAATGTATTTCATATTCTAATTAATTTTTAGACTTTTTAAACTATTTTCATATACCTAACACCTGTAAGGGCTGGTCTGTTGACAGATTTACTTTGGCTAGCAAATGTTAATAGTTTTCAGAGATAGCAAAAGGATTGCTTGTCTCTCTATAATAAGTGAAGCATCATTATTTTAGCATCTATTCTTTCCTTAAATTAGGAGCTTAAAATTAGTTTTTATTTTTAAATGTCCATTTGTACTAAAACTTCTTAGAAGGTTCAAAAGCAATGATTTTGGACATTTCCAACTTTAAACATGTTATACATGTGTGTTCTTTTTTAAATATACAGTAGTTATATCAATATATGACAGTTTAAGACACAAATTGGGTTTAATAACAACTTTAAGATACTGATGATCAAGAGGCATAATTATATAATATAAAAATTACATTTCTGTTATTAATTGTTCATACATGTTAACATAAAACCTTAAAAGTTTCTAGAGACAGTTGAAAAAATATCATTGGAAAATTGTAAGGTGCAAAAACAATGTCAAAATCTGTTTAAAAGAATAAAGCTTAGGATAGAGATCTTAATAAAATTTAAGGCAAAGCTATTTTAAAAGGCTACAGATTCATCAAATTGATGTTCTCTACTGCCTTGTTTTAATTAAATGTTGAAATAAATAAGTCTTTGCAAGTTTATTTTTTTAAATAGTATGCAGGGAAGTTTCTGCTTTGTCTACAAGTCGGTTTACGACAACTTAATTTTTCTTTATATGGAGGGAGATGAAACTGAAATTTAGCTGCTCATTTTTATTCAGCTACCTCACAGATAAGCTCAAATGATAATTCAACAATAATCCAACACTTTGGACAGCTGAAAGAGTAGACATTATTTGTTATCTTTAGTAGATTCAACTATCTGCCTGAAAATGTTGACTTTTTCTCTTAAATAATCTTAGAACATTTCCTCTCATTTTGCTACAATGATAGCCAAAAGAATTTCTCATGGGAAAATTAAGTGTGAAAATTATATTCTGTTGTATTATCCAGTCTTTGCTGGTTGCATGCAACAAAGACAGTTTGCTAAATAAATGGTACTGCGGGAAATCCTGATCTCACAGACATGACATAACTGAATGTTTCTAAACAAATAAAATTATAGAACAGTATTTATGGATGGCTGCCATGAAACTGTACATTTTGCAGGCCAAATACACATTCTAAAGACTCCTAAATTAATGCATTATTAATTCTAAAAATATCATGTGTAGTGCCAGGGATTTACTTTAGTGGTACTGCACCTACCTTGGAAGTACAAAGACCCAAGTTTGATCCCCAGTACTGCAAAAAATAAATAAATAAAAATAAAATAATAAAAATATCATGTGTAATACAGACTCCACATAAGTAATTATGACAGAATTTCAGGTGGAAGTAATCATATATACAAAACAATCCACTTTCTCTGCTGTTAATTACATAATTTTTTAAAAGTTCAGAAAGCAATGAGAAAAATCTTCACCCATTCATGATTTGAAAATGTTGATTTGTGGGATTTAAAATGTTTTCATAAAGGCCAGGGATTTAGCTCAGTGGCACCAAGCCTACCTTGTAAGCTCAAGTGCCAGAGTTTGAACTTCAGTACTCAAAAAAAAGTGCTGACACTAAATTTAAAATATGAAAATACATATTTTATGTATGAAATACATATTTTTACATATGAAAATACATATTGCAGCAATCTACATTGAGGGAAATATTTTGATGCGATCTGTGGAAAGATTATAGATGAAAGAATTTGAAAATGAGTATGCTTAAAAAATTCCTAGAAGTACAATTTTCATGTCAATATACAAGCTGTACTTGCTAACAATATTTCCCTGACAATTAGCAACTCTATAGAGTAGTTATTTCATGTAAAACTACTATTGACTTTTAGGGAAAATGACTACATCAGGCAGACTATGACATAATGCCTATTGCGAAAATTCACACAAATGATTTCATAAATAACCAAAATAGGTAACTGAAGATGTTTGTCAAAACAGAAAAACATTTTAAAAAATTGCCTGAATCTGCAATTTATGAATTAAAAGTTTTCTCTCAGTCAAGGTACGTAGTGAAGGTGGGCCTAAGAATTGCATTATCCTTGTAAAAGTCCACTGATTTCCTGACAGAGCTAACCTAACAGTCAGTGATGAACCTAACAATATGCAAAGCAATAATACAAACTCCAACGCAAATACTTCCTTACAACCTTTAGGTTAACATAAAAAAGCCTGAAGCTAACCACACCTAATAACACCACTAACCTTGAAATTCATCCTGATCTAATTTTGACTCCTTATTGTGCCCTTTACCACCAGCATTCCATAACAGTTCCAGCCCTCATTTTCCCACCAACCCAGTTGAGGCCTCACAAGTCCCAGGCCTCAACTTCCCTCCAAGCTAATCCCACTGTCACAAACTCCAGTCATTATATTACTGCAAAACAAGCACTAGGCCTCACCAGTCTCAGGCCTCACCTTCTGGTCAAGCATGCCCCAGCATCACAAACCAAAGGCCTTACCAGTCCCACCTCACCTTCCTTCCAAGCACACACCAGGCATCCACAGTCCCAGGCCTCAACTTCCTGTCAAACTTGCCAAAGCCTCACAATCCCAGGCCTCACAAGCCCTCAAGCCTTCCATACACCCCACCAATCCCTGATCTCTCCTCCTGATCAAGCCCACCTTAGCCTCACAAAAGCCAGGCCTCACTTCTCGCTAAACCTGTGCCAGGCTTTTCCTTCATGCCAAACTTACCACATTATCTCAAATCCCAGGCCAAATTTTCCCACCAAGCCAGCACTCAGCCCCACCATTTCCAGGCCTTACAGTCCCACAAAATCCACCATAGACCTCACTAGTGACAGGCCTCAACTTCCAGTGAAGCCCCCCATATGCCTCACCAGTGCCAGGACTCTTCTTCCCAAGCCTGCCCCAGCATCTTAAATCCCAGGCCTCATCTTCTTACCAAGCCAGCACTAGGCCTCAACATTCCCAGGTCTCACCTTCCTGCCAAATCCAAAGTCGATATCACCAGTCCCAGGCCTCGCCTTCCCACCAGTCCCACCCTACCCTAACTTTCCTGCCAAACCAGCACTACCCCTCATCATTCCCAGGCCTCACCTTCCCTCCAAACTCACCACAGACCTCACAACTCCCAGGCTTCGCCTTCCTGTCAGGCCCACAATATGCCTCACGAATCACAGGACACACCCTCCCGCCATGGCTACCCCAGGCCTCACTGGTCCCGGACCCCACATTACTGCCAAGCCCAACACAGTAGCACAAACCACAGGCCTCAACTTGCTGCCAAGCCTGAAACATTCTCACAAACTCTAGACCTTATCTTCCTGCCAAGCCAGCACTAGGCCACACCACTCCCCAGCCTCTCCTCTCCACCAAGCCTGTCCCAGTCGGACAAATCCAAGTTCTCCTCTTCCCAACAAACCTGCTCCAGGTCTCTCCTTCCTGCCAAACCTACAACAGACTCACAAATCATAGGACACAGGCCTCACATTCCTGTCAAACTCCACAAACCTCACTATCCCAGGCCTCACCTTCCTGTGAAGCCTGCCATAGGCCTCACAAGTCCCAGGCCTGACCTTCCCGCCAAACACACCACAGACCTCACCAGTTCCAGTTCTCACCTTCCTGTGAGGCCCACCATATGCATTACAAATCACAGGTCTCACCCTCCCGCCAAGCACTCACACCAGGCATGACCAGTCCTAGGCCTCACATTACTGCCAGGCCTGCCCCACACCTCACAAGTCCAGGCTTCTTCTTCCTACCAAGTCAGCCACAGCCTGAAAATCTCAGTCCTCACTTTCCTGCCAAGCTCATACTACCACAACCCCAGGCCTAACTTTCCTACCAAACTCATCACACACCTCAACAGTCCCAGGCCTCAGGTTTATGTAAATCCTGCCAGAGGCCTCACAAATACCAGGGCTCACCTTGCTACCAAGCACACACCAGCCTCAAAAAGCCCAGGTCTAATCAAACCACCAAGGCCACCCAGGCCTCACCAGACCAAGGCTTCTCCTTTCTGACAAACACATCACAGTCTCACAAAACCCAGACCTCACCTTCCTGTCAAACTCTTTATAGACCTCACCAATATCAGGCTTCACCTTTCTGTGAACCCCACCATATGCTCCCCAAATCACAGGCCTCACCATCTCACATAAACCACCCCAGGCCTTACCAGTCCTAGGCCTCATATTATAGCCAAGCATGCCCCAGGTCTCAAAAGTCCAGGCCTCTCCTCCCTTCAAAACCACCATAGCCTCACAAACCCCAAGCCTCACATTCATGTCAAGCCCACCATAGGTCTCACAAGTCATAGGCCTCACCTTCCAGCTAAGCCTGCCCCAGGATCACAAACCCTAGGCCTCATCTTCCTGTGAGGCCTACCATAGGTCTCACAAGTCCCAGGCCTCATCTTCACTATAAGCCTGCCCAGTCTCACAAACCCCAAGCTTCATCTCCTTATTCTGTAAGGAGAGACAGTTTTTTTTCTTTCTGATAAATGATTAATCCTTTTTAATGTTTACAAGTTTGCACAAACAGAAGGAAATATATCTTCATAGCTATACCAAGTGCTTCATTTTGAAAGGCTAGAGTGAATTTTTTGTAGATGCATGGGTTGATTACTCCCTAGTTGATCTTGTCATAGAGTGCAGAGAAATCTCATTCTTCCTTAGCTACACTTTGTTTGGAAGCATATGTCTGGCTTGTATCCAAGTTTTGGTGCAATTATTAACTGATTGTGTAATCTAGGGAAAGTATACCACCTTCAAGTTTGTGATCTCAAATCTGACATAATAATGGACACTAGGGTACATTGAGGAACAAATGAAAGAAGATAGCAGCTTCCAAACTATATTTCTATACAGTTTCTAGAGTGGAAAGAGGTCAAGATTCAGAAACCTTGGTTCCTCTTCTGCTTCTAACACAGAAATTTAGCCTTCAAATATGCAGAGCCCAGCTTCAAGCCCCAGAATTAATTACCAACACCACTGTCTACTCACCATACCATATGAACACTCCTTCCAATATTCTAGAGTTCACTGAGCAGATTCATATGCATAATCTTACATCTAACCTTTTTATTTTCATGCCTGAAAATTAACTTTCTCAAAAAAAACCTGAAGATGAAAACCCTAACAGATTAAGTGTCTCTGGTGATTCCCAAGATCAGTGATGTTCAGGCCCCCACGGAGGGTTGGACACTTTTTGAAACTCTGAGTAGCCATCATTTCTTGTTTTTCCAATATACAAGATAACATCTTTAATTTGAAATTTGTTGCCTTTTCAGATATATTCTCACAGTAAACAAGCCACATTCTCATTTTCCACAAAAGACTGAAATATCAGATTTATCTAAAGAAGGTAAAAGCATTTAATCAAAATTTGACAGGATTTATAACATAGTCCGCTTCTGTTTCAAAGACCACAAAGAAAGTAATGTCCTCAGATGGATAGCTATCAAATCCCAGTTGAGTACATGGGTCAAGAAAATTGTCCTGCATGAAGACAATAAATATATTAGAAACAGTATCATTTTCCTATTAATGAGGCTGAGTGTCTTCCTATTTGAGAGGAATAGCTATCTCATTAGACATTTTTGGTTACTGGTAACTTGTTCTCTCCATTTCCTTATAGTTCCTAATGACAGACTGTAGTCTTGAAACTCACTGAATTTACTAATGTATTCATTTATTAAATTAGCAGTAAATACCTACCCTACATTGGACTTGGAGCTAGGCACTATGAATAACAAATACATAAGAATCAGCTACTGGATGGCATTTAAAAATGCAAATTAAGATTAATAACAAACTACAGCCTCTTTGGGATCTGGATTTGAGGAACCTGGAAAAAAAAAATTTGGTGAAGAGAAAAAAAAGTCAATTTCTTTTTTTTTTGGGGGGGGGTTGAGACAGGGTCTCGCTTTGTGGTTCAGGCTGGCCCTCAGCTCAGCCTCCAACTCACATCACAGCAATCCTCCTGCCTCTTCCTCCCGAGTGCTGGGATTACAGGCGTGAGCCACCATGTCCGGCACTGTGGTGTGTGGTACTGGTTGCTGTTGGGCGTGAGTCTCCATGCCCAGTATGGTATGTGGTTACCGGGGATAGAACCCAAGTCCTTGCGCTTGCAAGACAGGCGCCGGAACCACTGAGCTAAATCCCCGGCCCAAAAGTACATTTCCAAGAACAGGAAGGAGGTTAATAAGAAAGCTAGGAAATACAGAGAAGCTGGAGAAATGGAAGAAACCACAGAAAAAAGAAGCATGGCTGCTATCAAAAAATCAGCCAGTAATAAATACTGGCAGAGCTGTGGGGAGAATGGAACCCTTCTCTACTACTGGTGGGAATGTAGACTGGTGCAACCACTAAGGAAATCAGTGTGGAGATTTCTCAAAACACTAAGACTAGAGGTTTCATTTAACCTTTCTATTTGCCTGCTAGATATATACATGAAAGAAATAAAAGCATCACATCACAGTGACATATGTGTACTCATGTTTATAGCAGCTCAGTTTGTAATAGCTAAATCTTGGAAACAGTCCAAATGCCTGTCAATTGGAGATTGAATAAATGAATTATAGGGTTTTTTTTATAAAATTGAGTATTACTCAGCCATATTGAATGATAACTTAGAGTCATTTATACTTAAATGGGTGTACCTTGAGGATATACTCATAAGTGAAATATATAGGACAAAGATGTATAAATTCCATATTGTTTCTCTAGTATGAGAAACAAAAGGGTTAAATGAGGTCCAGAATATGTAATAGCTATTGTTAAATAGGAAGAAAATATTTGAAGGGAAGAAGGAAATGTGTGTAGGGGATAGTAGGGAAGGGAAAGAAAAGAGAAAGAAAAAATCGATACCTGTTCTTAAAAGAATAAATTATACTTGCACTATTTTCCTTCACATCAATGTAATCTTTTCCAAACTAATTTAAAGCTACAGAACATGATTAATCTCCTATGAGTTTCAAATATCTCCATTATATTATTTTTACATAAAAGTTATCAGTTACTTTCCGGCATTCCAACTCTGTTTTATGGTCTTCTATACAGGGTATCTTCTCCAATTCTAAGAACTTTCTCCTATCTGAAACAAACACTGTGTTTTCCTTCAAACTGAGGCACCATTCACCTATTCCATTTCCAGACCAACAAATCATTTTAATTCCTCCAGGCTCATTTCAAATGTAACTTTCAGGCTCAAGTAGTACCATGCTCAAAGGGGAGCACGAGAGCCCAAGTTTGATCCGTGATACTGCAAAAAAAAAGTAACTTTCTCCAGAAGGACTTCTGTAATTTCTCTAAATAGGTATGATCTTTTCCTCCAATAAGCAAATTTATCACACTAAAAGCTTTTTTATTAGTACAATAAGTCCCAGACTTACAAGTTTCATTGTAAGAGAATGTTCATTTCTGTTCCCTATAGTTAAGTAAGATACATTCATAAATCCAACAAAGAGATTCTTATATACCTCAGACACAAATATACAATATATAGCATAAAAAACAAAAATTCTGTAAATAAACTATTTTTATTTTTATGGTCCCCATCTTTTTGCTTTGGTCCAGTCTGACAATTATTTTCACTTCTGTTTCCATGGTTATTGCTTTTCACTTTCTAGCAGTACCCTCCATATCACCACAGCTACTCTGCTTGCTTCTGGACATCCTGACCTCTGATTGAGCCCTGAAATACTGTACACTATTGCACTGTACAGTAAGCACACAGCAGCACAACTATGAAAATGTCTGACAGACTCCTGAGTTCTTCTGTAATTTATTTGCATCTACAAATGTTCCTAATGCAAGGAATATTTGCACCTATTTATCTATCTATCCATCTATCTATGAAAGTTCACAACTCAAATATAAGTTGAGGACTTCCTGTATATGTTTTGATACATAATGAATATATTTATCATTGGATACTGGTACATATATATTGAATCTTGATGCTTTTTATTTCCTCTGTTCCTCCTAGTTCCCACACCTAATCTCCCTTCATCCTTAGATCCCCTTTCTATCTCTACACAGTTTGTGCCTATAACATTTCATGGTTTACTGTTATGACATTTTTAGCTTGAATTTTTAGTTAGAGTAATTGTAATTATCTCATCTTCTCAAAATACTGAATTACTACCGTATTCCTTTGTATCTTCTCCAATGGTGTATATCACAAAGAGGCCCTCACTAAATATTTGTTGACATACTCCCCATTTTCTTTAATTACATTACATGTTTACTTCTGCTTCAGGAAAAGTTTTAAAGTTTAAACATTTGAAGACGTTTTCTTCATCAAATCAAGAGTTACGTGTGAGGACTGGGAATTTAGCTCCATGGCACTGCACCTACCTTGAAATCACAAGGACACAAAATCAGTCCCTGGTACCACACACAAAATAACAACAAAAAAAGTTATGTGTCAAACCCAAGTTCCTCATTTATACTGTACATAGACAGAGAAAGATGTACATCTATAATTCAAATCAGGCTCCCTGAGAATTGAAGGACAAGAAACAAATCACAGAGAATCTTGGAATTCTTAAAATAATCAAGACTTGGAACTGGAGAGACAGGCTTGAGGGATAGGCACATGCCTCATATATGGATGGTGCAAAAATTGCACACTAAAATGTTGATAAATACTCAACAAAATAGAAATCACATTAACTTAACAGTGTATTCTTAAAATCAAGCAAACTCAGTGGTTTCTTTATGAAACAAAATGAACTCACCTTTCAGTTTTGTCTCATTTAAAAAAAAAAAACAATCAACCATTGAGATCTATTAATTTATTGCTACTGCTCAAAGAAAAATTAAAATAGCCCTATTCTTGAAGTTACCATATGGCAGAGGCCCAGTTTCTAAGTTCATTTATGGATTTAGACATAAATCACGTGCAAAAACTTTAAAAGGTACCTTGGGATCCATGTTAAACTGTGGTTTTTTTGAGGCAAGTTCATACATGAAGGGTGTGTGGGTTGCTCTGAATTCCATCTTCTCGATTTTGTGTTCTTCATATATTAGAGCAAAAAAGGAAAGCTTCAATAGCCTAAATTTATACTGGTTTCATGAAAGATACAAATTAAAATTTTTCTATGTAGTTTTCCATATTTTTCACTACAAAATTACATCAAAATGTGAAAGCAATTAAAATATAATAGAAAAGAAAAAGTAAGGGATGATCCTGAATACAAAGTTTTACTTTCATCAACTTTCCCTCTTAGCTTTAGCAAGACACTTGACAAGGAGCTATTCTTTGCCCTAAATTTGAATGCGTAATTTTAAATTTTTAACAAATTCTTACAGCACTTTTTTTTTTTTTTTTGCCTAAGTTCCCAGGAGTCAGCCAAGATTTGAAAAAAAGAGTTACAGATTCTGCATAATAGTGAAGAAAAATTTAGGATTGGAGTGTATTATTAAACTTTAGGCTACAATTTGAAAACATAAGATACAGAAATGAGAATACCTCACTCTTTTCACGAAGGAAGTTTTGAAACACGACAACTATTGTGACCCTCTAGAAATGAGATGCAGACCACTGTGGGATCTTGTAAGAACTTGGCTCTTTGACAGGCTTTTCCTGGGGTTAACATCATTTCTAACTTAAAATATTTTTAACTGTTGGTTGTTTGACCTCTTCCATACTTCCTTGTCTTTCAAAACAAAATGTTAATGTTTTCTCTTTCCCTGCTGAAACTAATTTGTCTTCTTTCTGGTTGATTTTACCAAAAGATTTGGTCCTCATAAAACTTTAAGATTTTCTCAGACTTTTCTCTCTTTTGCCACTCAGAAATTTCAACACTCCTTTACTTTTTGTTCTTTCTACAGATTTTCTTTAATATCTCCTGCCATATTCTTTCTTTTCTAGTGCCCAGGCAATCAGAAGTTCCACTATACTATAGAGCTTAAAATAAATCAATAGCTTAATCATGAAAGGAAACTTCAATTTTTCCATCTCTGATTGAAAAGCAGGACTAAGAATTACTGAGCTATTTTCTTACAAAAGAATCAAATTAGACTCTTTTACATATTGTTACTGGATTTGTAAGTCTATTTTCTGCTGTTACAACTGAAAAGCAGGAGTACATTGTTTAAAAAAGCTTTTTAGCTTACAATTCTGCAGGCTGAGAAATCTAAGAGCATGAAGCTGGCATCACAACTTCTGGCCAGGGCTTTCTTGCTGCTTAATAACATGGGAGAAAAGCAACAGGAACCAAATGAAATAAATGAAAGGCTGAACTCACTCTCTTTAATCTATTCCTGGAAGAAAGCCCTTATGATGCAAATATCTCCTATGAGCTTCCACCTTTTATAGTGGTTTCATGAAAGATACAAATTTAAATTTTTCAGTAAAGTTTTCCATATTTTTCACTACAAAATTACATCAGAATTCAAAAACATGGGAAGTAAAGTTTCAACATACAAACTTTTGGAAATCACAATCCTTAGAAAGTTATTTACAAAGTTTATTAAAAAAAAAATGTTTCCACTCATCCCTGACAGTGTGCACCCTCTAGTACGTGCGGTTTTGTTCATATATTTTCCTACTGAAGGATCTAACAGCTCTTCTCGTACACAAAAATTTCATCAGAAAATACTGTATTTTCATGAAATACCTTTTCTGCATAGATACTGGACTCGGTCATGTGGTCAGTGTGAGTGGAGGATGGTGGGAAGAAGAAAGTGCTGATAGAATTAAAGTGTGCTCTGTATTCTTAAGAGCATATTGTGTATTAGGAAGGATAGAGCAGTGGTTCCAATAACCCAAAGAAAAAATACAATATATAAAATGTCAACAGAGAAACAAAGCGTTATTTCAAAATGGAGCCAAAGTTCATACCCAATGTTAACAAGAGTTTCTAGAAAGCAGTGACATCTGACAGTGGTCCAGGGGCTGCAGGCAATGTAAGCAAAGGAGGTGACAACACTTGATCCTGAACCGGGTGATGGAGAGCACTTCATGGTGAGAGGAAATGGCTGCATGTGAAGCATCTGTGATTTGACTGAATAAATCTAAAAATGAAGTGGAGAGGGATCAAATTAGTGGGGACAGCTCCTAGTGTTTCACTTGTTAATTTTTAAATATTTATCCTTCAAAATCCAGCTAAGGAATCATAACTTTTTTATTTTATTTTATTCACACGTGTTTGCAGTGTATAAAAGTTGTATTCATTTTAGGAAGTAGATGTATGTACTTAACACAGCTTGATTCTTTTTCAATCCTTTCTTTCTCCCCACATACCTCCTTCCCTCCTCAAAATCCCTCTTCCTCATTTAATTATTATTGTTACTATTGTCATTTTATGACAATGGTCATGAAATATAATTTTCATTCATTGCTGGTACTTGGTACATGTATATAACAGAAGTGAAATTTTGCTACTTTTCCTTTCCTTTCTCACCTCCCCTCACACTTATTCTCCTGGTCCTCTTCCTATTTACAAATAATCTATACCTTTCTTTTCTTTTATCAGTTCTTTATTTTGCTTTTTATTTGTAATTTGCCTTGTTCAAATGAGAGATACCATATGATATTTACCCTTGTGTATCTGATTTATTTTATTCAACATTATATTTTCCAGGTGCACCCATTTTCTTACAAATGTTTCAAATTCTGACAACATCATTGTTCATTTTTCTGAATTGTTTGCTAATCTTTGCCACCTCTATAAAATATGCATGTCTAAAGATACATTAATATTATGTTTTCTCTGCTAACATATACATGGATATAATAATATATAGATGAAGAACTCATTGAAACAGACACACTATCTCATCTCTGTATGCCTAAAAGCAGGATGAGTTACCTGAATTGTGGAAAGAAAAAGGCAATGAATACTTCTTTTTTTAAAATTT
This sequence comes from Petromus typicus, assembly GCA_004026965.1. Lineage (NCBI taxonomy): Eukaryota > Metazoa > Chordata > Mammalia > Rodentia > Petromuridae > Petromus > Petromus typicus. The sequence continues at coordinate 12,668 of PVIR01015483.1, forward strand.
TTATTGGTACATTATGAATACACATCATAATTGCATTCAACTTTGAGTTTGTACCAGAATATGACATTTGATTCTCATTTTTTCATCCCCCCCACCCTGCAATCCCCATCCCCTAATATGCAATCTTTGTTTTCTTTTTACTTTATTATTACCTCATTCGTTTTCCCCTCATTATCTACCCTTACACTCTATTTCCTTTTAAACAGTTTCTACTTCGCAATATCAACTACACATACTACAACTCATTTACAACTTCATTTTCTCATACCAGCGAAAAGATACAATATTTACACATCTGTGACCTATTTATTTCGCTTATGAGGATGTCCTCAAGGTACATCCATTTGAGTATGAATGACTCAGTCTTATCATTTTTAGTGGCAGAGTAATACTCCATTCTATAAAAGAACCACATCTTCTTTATCCAGTCTCCAGTTGATGGACATTTGGGTTGTTTCCAAGACTTAGCAATCGCAAACTGAGCTGCTATAAACACAGGTGCACATATGTCGCTGTGAAATGAATCTTTTAATTCCTTTGTGTATATACCTAGCCAAGCAATGATGGGTCAAATGGGACTTCCAATACTAGTTTTTTGAGGACTCTCCACACTGATCTCCACAGAGGTTGTACGAGTCTACATTCCCACCAGCAGTGGAGAAGGGTTCCCTTTTCTCCACAGCCTTGCCAACATTTGTTGCTGGCTAATTCTGACATAGCAGCTATTCTTTGTGGAGTTAGATGAAATCTCAGTGTTATTTTCATCTGCATCTCTCAAATGACTAATGATGTTGAGCATTTCTTCATATACTTCTTAGCTGCTCTCACTTCTGACATTTAGTACAATTTGTTCAACTACCTAACAGTTTAAAGGTAGAGTGTTCTTATTAAATGTGATAAAATGCTGATAAGGCTATTGAAAGTTTCCAATGTAAACTTTAAAAACACAACTTTGATATTAGTTTGAATTTTACCATAGGCTTAATGTGCATATATATTAAATATATTGCACAAAATATGTATTCAATAATAGGCTGTAATTTTATCCATGACATAAGTAGGTAGCTGGAAACCATTTCATACCAATAACTAGAAATGTGTAGTCTTTTCAAAGACTGAAAGTTAAAGAATGACATCACTTAGAAACTGTAATTTTTTTCAGCTAACATAATATTTAATCTAAAGCAATTTTTACTTAGCAACGTGTAACATACAGACATTTATGTGCCTAAAAGTAATAGATGCACTGTACAGGTTCTCTAATTTTTATCATGTTAGATCTTATGATTTAAATATATTCAGTTCAGAATGGAAAGGAGTGTTAAACTGGAGATTAAAAGAAGTAACCACATATAAAGCCACAATTTTATGTCTGATGATACATGATACTTTTAAAAGTATATTTTGGAATAAATTAAGAAATTGAATTTTACTACATGGAAAACCTTGGTTCTCTCAATACTCTGACTTTTCTGGTTGTTTGGCCCTAGATAAACTTCTTAACCTCTTTGAAAGTTAATTAACACATTGTAAATACTACCATTACACACTTTGCAGGATTACTTTAATACAAACAAGATGATACAATATGTGGGAAATGTAGCTTCCTGATCACCTGCCATATATGCTCACAGGATGGTAATCATGTATACATAGAAATGAATGATGTTGGCCAATTTTCAGGAGAAAGCGTACCATGAATTGATTCATAGTTCCACACTGAGTTTATGACAGAATATTAGGTTAATTAAAAAATTATTAGGTTAATGAAAAATTATGCTAGTAACTCTGGTTAGTGACAATCTGATGCATATTATTGTACTAAGTTTTAATTCATGCTATTGATGCAGCTCGATTTCTTTATGTATAACCTTTTAAACTTTATTTTTAAAAATTAGTACATACTTATCAGGCATAATGACCAATTTTTTATAGAAAATTTGTACCTATGAATAACATATCAGAATTATTTTTCTCATTTTTCTCCCCTTTTAAAATGGTCTTCCCCATAATACTTTTAAAAGCTTTGTTTCCATATTTTCTTCCTTCCTCTCTCTTTCCTTTTCCCTTCATTCCCCCTCTACTCTCCTTCCTTTGTTTGACTTCACATTTTGAAAATTTTCTTACTTCTCAATATATATTCTGAATTATACACTTTGCTTACCCTCTAGATTTCTCACCTCGGAGAAAGAATGTGCCCAATTTAAGCATGGGTATCTAATTTCTTTCACTTAAGATTATGGTCTCAAGATGTACCTATTTTCCTAAAATATTACTAAAATGTATCCTGTTTCATGGCATAGTAGTGTTCCATTATACATAAATACCACACTGTCTTTACCCATTTATCTTTTGATAGACATAGGGGCTATATGCAAGATTTATCTATTATAAGTTGTGCTGCTATAAACATGGCTTAAAATATATTATTATGTATAATGCTTTTAACTATTTCAGAAAGATACCAAGAAAGGAAGAGCTGGTCAAATGGAGCATCTAGTTTTAGTTCTTGGCGGAATCTTCATAATGATTTTCACTGTAATTATAACAATTTACATTCCTTACAGCAATAGAGAGGGGATCTTCCCACACACACACAACCCTTCCAACATTTGATATTGGTTGATTTCTTGATATCAGTCACTTTCTGAAATGAGATGGAGTCTGAGTGTTGTTTTAGTTTGCATTTCTTGGTTGACTAGTGATGTTGAACAATTTTTCATATATTTATTTGCTGTTCATACTTCTTCATTTAAGAAATGTTTATTTATTTCATATATCATTTTTGATTAGGCCTTTACACTTTTTTAATCTTTATTGGTACATTAAATATACACATCATGATTGCACTCCATAATGGGGATTTGTACCAGTATAAGACACAACTTAATTCTCATTTTTTCCCATAGCCTTACCCACCCTACCACCCCCCCATATACATAAAATTTGTTTCCTTACTTTTTTGTTACAATTTCAACATTTTCCCCCTTCTTCCTATTTTACATTGAGCATTTTCTATTTCACAATATATAACATACAATGCTAGGACTCATTTACATCTTCATTTTCTCATAACAGAGAAAAGATGTGATATGTACCTATCTGTGCCCTATTTATTTCACTTATGAGGATATCCTCAAGGTATGTCCATTTAAATAGAAATGATTCAAACTTATCATTTTTTATGGCAGAGTAATACTCTATTCTGTAGAAGAACCACAGCTTTTTTATCCAGTCTCCAGTTGATGGACACTTGGTTTGTTTCCAAGATGTAGCAATCACAAATTGGGCTGCTATAAACATGGGTGCACATATGTCACTGTGATATGAGTTTTTTAATTCTTGTGTGTATATACCTAGCAGGGCAATGGCCAGGTCAAATGGGACCTCCAATCCTAGCTTTTTGAGGAATCTCCAAACTCATCTCCACAGGGGTTGTACGATTCTACAGTCCCACCAACAGTGGAGAAGGGTTCCTTCTTCTCTGCATAGGCCTTTACATTTTTTGAGTTCTTTATACGTTCTACATGCTAGTGCTCTGTCTGAGAAGTAGTTGGTAAATTTTTTTCCCATTGTGTAAGTTGTCTTTTCACTCATTTAGTGGTTTCTTTTAGTGTAAAAAGCTTTTTAATTTGATATAGTACTAGTTGTTATAATCCTAGTTACTGTGCAACTGGGTTTTTGTGCATAAAGTCTGCCTACACCTATGTCTTCAAGAGTCTTACCTATTCTATATTCCAGTATATTAAGTGTTTCTGTCTTAATACTTAGATCTTTGATCTATTTGATGCATATTCAATTTTCAGCATGAGAAAAACCGATTTTCCCAGTTCTATTTATTAAAAACACTTTGTTTCCCTAGTGAAAGTGTTTGAAAACATTGTCAAATACAAGATTTCAGAGTAAATGAAGTTTTTGCATTTTCTATTCTGCTGTTGGATTGACTTTTTCATGGTTCCTTGCCATTTTTAGGATACATTTCTTTTCATGGTGGTTAAACACAATCTTGTCTTCTATTTTAGAAATTCTGTCCATATCTTCATTCAATCTGTTACATATACTTTCAATAGAAATTTAATCTTCTGGATATCTTTTCGCAGGTATTTCATAGATTCCGTTTCTTTCATATGTCTTTCATATATGTTCTTTCATGATTTCTGTCATTTTCTCATTTCTCTGTTTTATATCATGTCTACTGTAGTTTCACTGAGAATATTCTTCATTTTGATCATCATTTATTTACTTTTTACCACAGAGATTATTTTCTCTTTGTCCTCATGAATTTTTTTTTAACTTCTGCTGCTACCATTTCAGAAAATTCAAGTAAATGGTTTCCAATTTCTTCTTCCTTGTTGTCCCCTGGACTTGTCCTAAATGGATTGCATTTTGCTTCTGTGTCTTGTCATTTTATATTCTTTGTTTTATTTTGTTTTTCATGCTCATGCTTATAAATTTCTTATGGAAGGTAGCTTTATCACTGGCATTGTGGCTTCCCTAGAAAATGTCTTTCCTCAGAGATATCTTCTGGGTGTATGTGATTCTTATTCTTAGTGTTTGTTTAAAGATCCTAACTTCTCAATTTATTAAGAATCAAGACTTGCTATTTATTTGGCTGAGCACCCAGGACTTTGGTGCTGGTTATGAAAGACAATCACAGTTTTATAATAGAAGAGGTAACAACTGGATGCAACAAGTATGACATTCAGGGTAAAGTAGTACAATTGAAAATATTAATAGCATCAAGAACAGCCTAGAAAATCATCACAGAGCACAATCTACAGTTATATAACACAATCCAACAAAAACTAGGGACTTGTATGCAATGAGTTTCACCTTAGTGGACAAAAACAAATTACTGTTTGCTCCCTAGCACAGAAAGCCTTGGGGTGCTTCCAATTCCATGTACAGTTGGCTCCACTTGGTGCTTGCATTACCTCCTCTGCATCACCTCCACTGTCACTCAGTTATACTACTTTGCTGCTTGATACAAGGTGGTGGTGAGGGGAGGGAGGCTGTTGCTTCTTTGAATCTAGACCAAGGATGCTTGGCTCCCCTGTGATATCCTCTCCAGTGCCAACCTCCTGAGGCTGTTTATATCTTGTATACAATTCTGAGTATTTCTCTCAATCCACTAGGCACCCTCATTTTTTCCCCACCTACACTGTGCTGTAGTCCCTAAATTTGCTGTTGCTAGGTTTTCTAGTTAGCTGCCAGGGTGCACAATAGAGGGAAAAAGGGTGTACTAGTGGTGCATCCCTTTGGGGAGGGAGCAGATTTCTGGTTGCTTATCTCTGTAAGCACCAGCAAAATTTATTGCCAGGCTGTAGCACACTGTTGGTGAAAGAAGGCAAAAGAGAGAATAGACCTTTTTCCTCAAATCTAAAGCCTGTGTGGCTTTAGTTAGCTGTATTTTTTCAGTCCATTAGTTTCTTGGATACTTCCCAGTATGGCAATTATTGTTCAATGCTGCCCATCTCAATGGTAGCCCTATGGGCTGATATACTATTTTATAAAGTCCAATACCTATGTTCTATATTGTCTACTAGTCTTATTTCAGATTGGCTTTGGCATCATAATGTATGTCCCTCCTTTTCTTCCACTTACTTTATTTTTACCTGATTTTTTTTTTTTTTTTTTGTTGGTTGGTTTTGTGTTTGTTTGTTTGACACAGAGTCTCACTTTATAGTTCAGGCTGGTCCTGAACTCAGCCTCAAACTCAGCAGTCCTCCTGCCTCTGCCTCCTAAATGCTGGGATTACAGGCATGAGCCACCATGCCCAGCACTGTGGTATGTGGTACTGATTGCTGATGGGTATAGTTACAACACTCCGAATTGTTGCATGTGATTACCAGTAATCAACCCAGGACCTTGTGCTTGCAAGGCAGGTGCCAGAACCACTGAGCTAAATCTCCAGTCCTTTAGCTGATTTTTTTCCTGAGTAGATTCAATGTGTTTCCTCCTCTATTCAGCCACATTGAACCCCTGTATTCTAAGATTTTAAACTTAATGAATCCTTAACCATAAATGAAAACTTAAAGTTTCCTCAGAAGGGGTCTGAAAATGAGGACTACAAGTGAAGAAATGCACTGAGCCATGTAGAATAAGGGACCAATTTGTGTATTGTAACAGTGGGGTTATTTCTAATTCATTAAATGGACACTCTCTTATCTCTTGCTAATCCAGAACTGGATGTATAACCAAAGCCCAGGGAAATATTAGATTTTAAGCAGTTATTAAAGTATTACCTTTCATGAGGTTTGTGTGCGTAGTAGTACAAAGTGGATAAGAGTGTAGCAAGGGGAGCCTCTTGCACATAAAATTACACTGCAGGGTGTTTATCTGAGGTTTAAAAAATCAGCCCACTAAGTCGACCCAAACAAGAACAAAATGTCTCAAGTAATACTTTTAGGATGAAATAAAAACAAAATATTTTTAAATACAGTTCTCAAGGAAGTCAAACAGTTTGAAGTCTAACACTCAAAAAGATCACTGTAAACACATTTTAATGAAATGTGAGTCACCAGGTACAAAGTAGGTGTAAAAGAACAAAGGCAAAATGTTACACTGGAGAAAGGGTTGAGTTGTTGAGGATTTGTTATTCAAATGTTATTATTTTGCTAATACATCCTTAGTCTTTCCACCTAGAACATCATGCCTGGGCTAACATCAAGTCAAAGAATTAGGTCAAATGTCTGGGTTCCATGAAAGCCTTGACAGATGTTTTAAATATAAATGGCTGATTGCTCATAAGACTGCAAAGGATTTGATCTAGAAGGTTAAATCTAAAGTCATCCTGGCTACATTTTTTTATCTAAGTGATAATGAACAGTCTTCAGTGAACTGTCCATGGCACACACCAGAATGAAATCAGATCCTGGATACAAACTCTGACTCAGTTCAAGGATTTCCTGCATAATATGCGTCCATGTGTATTACTTCTCTGGAAAGCAAAACCACCTCATTCTCACATTAAACCAAAAATATAGTTACACTACCCAGCACTATGATCTGTTTAGGGCAATGAAGTGCCTACTGATCAGATATGTGTAAAGACCAACTTTACAGGAAAATGGAAAAATCATTATTTTCAAGTATTCTCAAAATTCAAAACAAGCAAAATGATGTGTCATGTATAATTATGTAGCAAAAGATGAAAAGAAAACAGTTTTTTTAAGTTAATTTCTAGGATATTGTAATCCTTGCACATCTTAAACATATCCTTTCCTTTTCCATCAAGGTTATTATCAAATAAAGGCAAAGTTCCTTAATGTACTTCAAAATGTAATTTAAACTATTACAGAATAATGTGAAGAAACTTCCCCAAAACAGCAGCAACTAACATCAAAGTTCACCACAACTTTCATTCTCTGTATTAAAAAAAGAAAGATGTCCCTTATGATTTTCCCATAACATAAACTATCCCTCTATTCTAAGAGCAGGATCTATGTCCCAGAAAGTCACAGAATAAACAATTTAGATGCAATTAAATTTGTGAAAATGTGTGTAAATGGAGATTCACCATGAGCCTAAACCAGAACTATCCACCTCTAAATACTACAGTGTCTAAAAACACCAGTTTACCTCCATTCATGTTAGTGCATGATTTCATTCAACATCTTAGCATTAAATACCATTGATATACAGACAACACTCAATACTCATCTTATTTCTGACTTCTACCTTGGACTTAATAGTATCACTACATTTCTTCCTTAATATATTAAATGTTGAATTTTGTCTTCCAAATTTCATATTCATAAGACTGATCTTGTTTGAGTGAAAATCTTTGCAGAAATAATCAAGTTAAAACAAGGCTATTCATTTGAGTTCTAATTTAATGATTAGTGCACTTAAAAGAGGAAAGTATAGGGAAGATGATGTAAAAAAAATATGGGATGAATATGGTCATATATAAGCCAAAGGAAGAGGCCTGGAACAGAGCCTTCCCTCACAACCAAAAGAGGAATCAATTCTGCCATGACTGAAGTCAGACATTTGGCCTCCAGAACAGTGAAACATGTTTATGTTGCTTTCACCATCTGTCCATGGTACTTTGTTATGGCAATTCTAAAAAACTAATACAACATTCCTATTTTACTAATTAATAGATGCCTCATATTGACATGTCCAATGACATAATGACTAATTAATTTTACTAATTAATAGATGCCTCATAATGACAAGTCCATATTGACATGTCTCACAGCTTGTATCCACCAATTTCAGCCTGGTTCTCTCTAGTCTAGTGAATCTCATTAGATGGCAAATCCAACCTGCAAGATTCCTCAGCCAAGAGCAATGAAATTACTCTTGAATTGCAGCTTTCTTTTTCATAACTTAAATAATTCATCTCTAAATTTATTCAGAAGCTGTTAAGCATACATTTTAATTTATCCAAATCTAGACCACCTCTCACACTATCCACTGTGGTCATCTAAACCTCTCCATAACATTCCTATTAATATAACAATACCTAAGACAATAAACTCATAAAGAGAAAAACATTCTGGTTTATAGTGGAGGTTGTAGTGCAAGATTGATAGACCTCATTATTTGGGCCCATGGCAAGGGCAGCACATCTTGATTAGTATATGTGACAGAGAAAATCTTTCATCTCATATACCAGGAAGAAGAAAAAGAAGAGGAAGAAGAAGAAGAAGAAGGAGAAGGAGAAGGAGAAGGAGAAGGAGAAGGAGAAGGAGAAGGAGAAGGAGAAGGAGAAGAAAGAGAAACTGACCTGTGAGGTCTCATAATTCCTTCCTAACAACTTAATAATGTCTGAATAGGCCTCATTTCCTATAGGTTATGCTGTCTCCTAATAGCATCCTTCTGGTGGCAATGAAGACCTTTTACTTATGAATCTTTTCAGAACATGCACCATTCAAACTATAGTACCTTTTATCTGGATTTCTGAAGTAGTTCCCTGATTTATATCTCTGCATCTACCCTTTCCCTCTTATAATCCACATCTCTACATTATAGAAGGAAGTTGTTTGAATCCTCTTCTCAAGTCCCCATGAAAGTTCTTCAATCTATATTTATTGAAGATGTAAAGGCTCTACCCGAGTTGGCATCTCAAGTACACCCTCAGATTTCTTCTCATATCTCTCTCCACTTCATTCTGTTGAGTAAATTTAACCTCCTTAATGTCCCTCATGCTTCTGCCTCCAGGTCTCTTGAACTTACTGATCCTTCTCAGCAGAATCATTTTTCCTCATAAGCCCATTGGTGCTTCCCTTCTTTATTCATATTTCTTCAGATAATGATCCTAGAAGACTTTATAAGTATTCTATCTAAAATATCCATTTAACACATGATATTGATGTACTGCATAAATATTGGGCCCATACAGTTATATTGCCTAGTGATACTATAGTCATCTTAGTTTTTGTAAGGATATTTTATGATGTTGGAACAGAAACATAGCCTAAGAAACACATTTCTCAAAACATATCTCTGTCATTAATTGACACATGAGTGTAAAACCTATGTGGTAAATGAGAAGTGCCATTATATTTTTAAAAATTCATGCAGAGGAGTATGTGAAAATAAATACCATTATTCTCTGAGGTCCTAGAAAAGGAAAGCATAGCAACATACAACTCAGGGCCATATGGGAGGAACTCCCAGGGAGTGGGCTCAACCAAACAGATAGGAAGGTGAGAGAACAGAGAGAAAGAAAAAAACTGGTGGAGAAAGGCCCTGTGTGGGTCAGAATGAAGTCTCTAAACAAAAGGCATGAAAGCATTTCATCAGTGTGGATGGATGATACTGGACGTCATCCAGTAGAACTTGAGCCAGGGACTAGCTTTTTTTCTGCCTTGTGCTGGAGCAGAGTGAACAGTCTGTTTGCAGGGATGTTGGATCACAGGAAAACAGGAATTTTCAAAATTTATTATATACCTCCTTACACACTTGATTACTCATTATTATGTTTCTCCCACAAAGCAGCATAGAAAAGTAATTATTGTTTATTATGTTCATTTCCATGATCCTATTAGTAGTACTTAATATATGGCAGTATTTCATGAAATATGTTCATATTCACATTAATGAAATACTTGCCAAGAGTTAAGAAGATAGGGAAAGAAAGAAAAAAGATGAAATGAAAGAATTAACATGTACATAAGTATGTCAGTAAATCCATGGGACATTCTTGTAGACATCTATTTTCATAAAAAACAAGAAACTCTCTTGGGAAAGGAAAAATCTTTCAAAGATTAAGTCAGTAAACAAACTCAGAGTCTTTAAGGGGAACAAATGATCTAATTACAGCATCAAGACTATCTCCAGATTGTTGTCTTGATATACTGTCACTGAATTCAGATAAAAATCCCTTAAGAGAGCTGTAGATTTAGCACATGGTTCTCGCACCTGACTTGCAAGTACAGGGTTTCAAGTTTGATCCCTGGTACAAAAAAAGAACAACAACAACAACAACAAAAATCCCTTAAGAAATAAATGAACTGTAAGTAAAAAATGAATTCCTTTTCATTACAAATATTTAAGACCTACATTCATAGCTCTAATACCAAAACAGATGAGCATCTTTGACCATGATATCATGCTGTGTCCAGAAGAGGTTATAATACTCAAAGATGCTGGAGACCTGTAGAGACCATGGATACCAGCAAAAGAGCGACAGTAGCAAAAAAATTGCTATGATAGCTGAGGAATAACACATCTTATAGAAACAGAATTTTTTCAGAAAAACAAGTGACTTATTTCCAAGACATCAAGAGAAATACTTAGAAGGGCAATATTTTAGTGAGTTACAATACTCTATTTTTCTGTGCATAAGCCTGTGAAATTGAGGTTTCTATTACCACGACCTCCATGTACCCTGAAACTTGGAAGTTCCAGATTAATTAAGCATATATTTTCAAGTTAAACAGGTATTTTCAAGTTAAGGGGAAATTAATTTCAAGTTAAGGGGAAATCCCCTTAAAATTTCAAGTTAAGATAGTTTCTACCCCAAACACTCTGAAGTTTTTGATAGTACTTATCCCTGAAATGAGTGTCCCTTTTGGGTACTTGTGTATTCTTTTAGTTACAGAAGAGATTTTAAAATTAAAACTTCTAGTTATTACTTTTCATTCACTCAATACTCTTGCTTCTAGAATTTTTCCCTTCTATATTTCACTTTCATTATACTATGAGAAACCAAACCCCAGGCTATAATTCACATTATTTAAGCAAATACATAGAAGTCAAACAACATTCCAAAAAAATGCATTTTAAGGAAAGAGAAGAAAAGATAAATACAATTCCACCTGTTTTCACACAAATACATGAACATTATAGGAGATTTAATCTAAGAACACATTTCCACCAGCCCATGATCTCTGCTACATCTTCTGTATCTAGTTAAAGGCTGTGTCTGGTCAAAATCAGTGCTTACTGAAGAAACAGATATAAAGCAAGATATACGCATATTAATAATTTACAAGAGTGGCTTATAATGCCATATGTAGAGTCAGGTGTGGAAAAGTGTAAAGGGGTTGCCTGTGTGCTTAAGATATGAAGGATCCAATCAAAAGTATGGAGCTCAGTGTTTGCACCTTGCATGTTCATATGAGGAGGCCAAAGGGTCTACAGTGGAAGGCTGAAATGTCTATTCTGGAAGGCTGAAGGGTGTGGGGTGGAAGCCAGGAGATAACATTCAAGGTAAAAGTGAAGAATAGAGCTTCTGCAAAGAAAAAGAAGTGGGCCATCCTTCATTTCCTTTTTTATATTATTGAGGAGGAAATTCCTCTGGGATTTACACACTAAATCCCAGAAAAAAATCTTTGGTAAATCTTTTCAGCCACATTCAGAACAATGCTGATCCAATTTAGTTGGGTGTTTCTTAATCAAACTGACACAGGCCTTTAACTATCATAGGCTGTTTATACAGTTTGTATTTCTTGGCTATATTCCAGAAGATATATTGTTATTGAAAAACTCAGTGATAAATGTATTTTTATATTTGTAAATACACACACACACACACACACACACAGGTAGAGCAAAATACAGATTCAGTATTGTATTAAAGAAACTGTTATCATAGAATGAAACAGTAGCTTGATGAAGAAATCCATAATAGTATGACGCAATGAAATTCTACTCAATAAAATCTTTATCTAACTTTTTCTCCTCTTCATTTTCCATTGCTTAAGTTTTGAATTTTTCTTCTTTCCCATATTTCCAAACCTTTTATCTTTACTAATATAAAAAATAAACTTTCCATATTATTGCTATTTTATTAACTTCTATTCCTAAAATATAGTTATTGAATCCAGTGGAAATTTACTATGGATAAATATTTGATTTCTTTTAGTGCTTATACTATAAGTCTCTCTTCTATGAAAAATGGGGATGCATTATTGTTTCCTATAGTATCTTAAAATCCAGTTTATTTTTGGCACTATAATTGCTGTTGACTTACTTTCTATTACTATAGTTGTTGCTATAATAGGTTTTCCAATGATGCCAAGACCCAGATTACCATTGGATCATTAATAATACTATAGTCCAATCCCAGAAAAATGGGTGCTAGGCCAATAAGATTATATCTACTTCTCATAAATTAATGGAGGTGGTCAGAGCTTAGGACAGAGGCAGAGGATTATAGTTAGCCATACCTAGAGGACATCACACTGAAAAGCAGATATTAACTAAATATATTTCTGTAGTAACAAAGTCATTCCTGTATAAGTACATGCAAACCTTAGCACAAAGGAAGCAAACAAAAATCATTATAAATATGATATGGGGCAACAAAATGCCTCCAAAACAACTCTCAACTCCCCTAAAAGCTGGTTTATGAAAGATCAAAGGGGAAGAACTAAAACAACAGAGCTGAACTGTTTTTTTAAATCACATTTAAAACTAGATTATTGGAATGCTCAGTGAATTCCAAAAAGATATAATATATAATAAATATAATGAGGAAAACAATCAAGGAGTTTATGGAAGACACTAATAAAAAGCTAGCTGAGAGACATCAAATGATATACAACATGAAGAATTTATCAAAGAATTAGAGTCCATGAAAATCTTCCAAACATAAACCCAGGAAACTAAAAATTCTGTAGGAAGTGTTGGACGCAGAACCAACTTCTGTGAGGGAAGGGTATCAGAATGAGATCATAAGGGTTGCTGATTACTCAGAGACTTTAAAAACATCAAGAGAACATCTAAAATACATCTAACATCTTCTCTATAGTGTTAAGACTAATATGATTAGTTGGAATTAATAAAAATTCAGAAAACAGCACAAATGGCATAAAAAATTTGTTTAGATATAATACTAAAAATTTTCAAAACACAGGAAAGAATGAAATATATAAATAAGTGAAGAATATAGAACACCAAATTGCCATGATCAGAAAAGATTCTCTCCTATATCATAGACAAAGTCCTAGAAATTCAATACAAAGATAGAATCTCAAAAGCTATTAGATAAAAGCAATGAATCATTTGTAAAAAATAAACTGATTAGAAATATAACATCTCAGCACAAGGCTTAAAGAATCAAGAAAGCTTAGAGTGAAGTCTTTCAAACCCTAAAAGAAAACAATTTCCAATCCATACCTACAGCTCAGGCAAAATTATCTTTCAAAATTGATGGAGCAATCAGATATTTTCATGATAAAGACAACCTTAAGCAATTTATTACCACCAAGCAGCAGAAAAAAAAAAAAAAACTTTCAAGGATATCTAATTAAGACAATGAAATAAACACTGCTAATAAAACAACATAATGAACACACAGGCAGAGTAAACAATTAAACAGAACAGAAAAAGAATCAGAATTAGAAAAATAATGCAATGACAAGAATAAGAAAATAATTTTTACTGTGAGTGGTCTCAATTATCCAATCAGAAGACACAGATTAGCAGAATGGACAAAGCAATAAAAACTCAATGATATGCTGTATATAAGAAACACAATCTGAAAATTAAATTACAGATTAAAAATTGAAAGACAGAAAACAATATGCCATGCAATAAGAAACTGGAAAAAAAGAATAACTATTCTAATTTCAAACAAAATGGACATCAAGCCAAAACTGATGAGAGGAAAAGAAGACCAGTAAGGAAATAACATACAGGAAGGGGTGAAAATTATAAACACATATGCATCAAACACAACTGCATCCAAATTCATAACAAAAACACAACATGACATGACATATCAAATAAAAAATACAGTTACAGTAGGGAGCCTTGATCCCCACTGTTACAAATCAATCAACTAGACAAAACTTACAGAAACATCAGATTTTAGCCAAACCTTCAAACAGATGGATTTAATAGACATCTACAAAGTATTCCACTCATCACAATAGAATACATATTTTTCTCAGCAGCACATGGGACTTTCTCCAAATGGACCACATGCTAGCACATAAAACCCATTAAAGTAAATGTAAAAGAATCAAACATCACATGCATCTCATCAGATCATAGTACAATGACCCTAAAAATCAATGGCAAATGATTCAAATTTTAACAAATATATGAAAATTAAACAATACCCTGTGCATAAACAATGAATGAGTCACCAAAGAAATTAGAAGTACCTAGAATCAACTGATAATTCCAGTAAAATATGTCAAAATCTATGGAACACAACAAAAGTAGGCCTATGAGAGAATATCTATTTTTCTGTTGTGAATGGTCACAACAGCAAAACAGAGTGAGAAAAAATTTTTTTAAAAAACCGATGTGTTTAAATGACTAGAAAATCAAGGAAAGTCAGAATTTAGAGAAAGTACAAGGAAGAAAATTATAAATATCAAAATAAAAGTTAATGAAATTGAAACTAAAATAATGCAAAGAATCAACAAATCAAAAACTAAGTTCTTTGAAGAAATAAAAATAGACATACTCAGCTTATCTTAACAAAAAGTAAAGAGACAAATCTATGCAAATAAAAATGATAAAAGGCCAAATTATAATAGACACTGCCCATCAGAGGCCTCTTCTTTAGGTTCAGTTCTCTTCTTTGATGCTATAGCACACGGCTCAGGGAAAAAAGTGAAAGAACTAAAAGACAGAAAAACTGGAGATCCAGGATGACAAATCCTGGTGCAGGCAATAAAGGTGCTGGTCTGTCCAGGCAGATTTTTATTATTAATCATTGGAGTAAAGGCTGGCTATGTTCATGAGTGGGATTATGTGTGAGGACATCTAGCTGTACAGTTTCTATGGAAACTAATGGAGGCAAAGCTTGTAAAGGAAAAAGACAAAGCAGTCTCAAATTAATAACAGAATAGACAAAATATATGGTTGTAATAAGGACTATGTCCTTCTAGTTAATAAGGTTTTAATTGTAGGAATGGAATTTGGGTGCGAGTTACTCGGACCTCAGCACGTGGTCTTCAGCTGCACTCATGTCTACAAAAATGTCATTTATGGGGTTAATTGTTTATAGCCTGCTTTGAGTACAATCCATATTGTGGCTGAAGTCCGAATTATTACTTTATGACCTCTACTCTAATAAGTTAGTAGGTACATACAAATTGCCAAAACTGAACCAAGAAGATTTCCTAAAAAATCCAATAACAGGAAATGTAATTGAAAAAGTAATTAAAACAAACAAACAAAAAAAAAACTACTATGGAAAGCCCAGGTGTGAATGGCTTCACTGAGAAATTCTAGAACTTTGGTGAAGATCAATACTAACACTCCTCAAACTCTTCAATAAAATTGAAGGAGAAAGAATACTCCCAAAATCATTCCTGCAACTTCATATTATACTGATCCAAAAACCAGGAAAAAAAAAAAAGAACCCAATCAAAAACTACAGGCTAATCTCTTTAATATGTACACCAAAATCTTGAACAAGACCCTGGAAAATAAAATACAATGAATTATCAAAAAGATCATACATCAATACTGAGTAGGCTTCATTTAACGAATGCAAAACTAGCGCAACATACACAAATCAATACTTGTATTGCATTACATAAATATCAAGGACACTAACTGCATAATCATTTCAACTGATGCAGGAAAAAGCACTTGAAAGCTTAACATTCATGAAGAAAATTGGTATAGAAGGACCTTATCTCAGTCTGAAAAAGTCCATTTATGAGTATCCTACTTCCAATATTTTATTGGGGAAAGTCTGAAAAGTTTGCCTTATAAACAGAAACAAAAGAAAGATATCCACTAGCACTACTCCTGTTCAATATAATTCTCAAAACACTCAGAATAATCAGTCAAGAGAAAAATATGAGAAATATGTACACAAAAAGATTTAAAATTTTCATTTTTTGCAGATGACACAACTATTTAGAAGATCCAAAAAATTACACCAAAAGACTCATAGAATTAAAACTTAAATTCAGCAATGATACAGCATTCAAAATCAATTAATAGTATTCATATATAGTGATAATTAATTCACTGAGAAAGAAAGTAGGAAAACAGTAAATTCATATTAGCATCAACAAAAATTAAACACCTAGGAATTATCCTAGCCAAGAAAGTCAAAGACTACTACAATGAAAACTAAAGTACTTAGAAAAAGTAAATGACATCAGAAAATGGAAAGTTATTTTCTGTTCCTCCATCCAGAACCAATATTGTCAAAGTGACGATAGTACCAAAAATGTTATACAGATTTAATGCAATCTCAATAAAAATGTCTCACAGGACTGGAGAGAAAAATTCTAAAATTCATATGGAACAAAAAGAGACCCAAAATAGTAAAACAATCTTGAGAAAAAACAACAGAAAAGAAACATCAAATTCCCTGGCTTCGAGTTTTGCTACAAAGCTGCAGCAATAAAAACAGCATGGTATTGGCAAACAAGAAACAAAGACATGTAGATCAATGAAATAAAATAGATGCAGAAACAACTCCAGGCACATTCATCTGCCTGATATTTTACAATGGTGCCAAAAACATGCTGGAAGAAAGATATCCTCTTTAACAAATAATGCTGAAAAAACTGGCTGTCCACATTCAGAACATTTAATTTAAATTCATATGTCTCACCATGTACTAAACTAAAATCAAAATGTACTAAATGTTTTTTAAAATGTTTAGTTTGTTGGAAAAATAAAGTAAATAAAATTATTAAAGAGCTAGGCTTAGGTAAGAATTTTCTGAACAGAATCACAGTTACACAAGAAATAAAAACAAAAATTAATAAATGTGATTAAAAAATTTAAAAGTTTCTGCATATCAAATAATAAACAGACAACTCATAAAATGGTAAAAAGTAATCCTCATCAACATCTCAGAGAACTAATATCTAGAATATATAAAAACACAGAAGAATTATACCTTAAAAATAAAAAACTCAAAAATATTCAACTGAGCTGTTGTCATGCAGGGAACCCTGTGACATGTGGGCCCAGGTGTCATTCCACAGTGCTCTAGTCCAAAGCTCTTCTGAGACCAGGGCAGGAGCAGAGGGCCATGGAAACTCCATCTACTTGTCTCCCCACCCTGGGTAAGTGCTGCTGCCATGTGGAGAGCCCTCTGATATGTGGGCCTGGGCACCATTCCACAGCACTCAGGCTGTGAGCTTTCACATGACCAGGACGGAAGAAGACCACAGAAACTCCACCTACCTCTCTACTCAGAATTGGCTGATGCATGAGAAAGAGCCTCTGAAGACTCCACCTACTTCTCTGTGTAGGTGTACTGACAGCAGTGTTGAGATATAGGCGGAGGCCTTCAGTGCATCTCTCTACCTGTCTCACACAGAAAACAAAACAAAACAACAAACATTCACTGGAAGAGGGAGTACATCCTCCTGACTATAGCCATTGGTCAGTTGGAGGAGTCAGTTCCACCTACAAGATCTTGGACTCTTGGCAGAGTTCAATCCTGCAGCTGTTCATTCAGCACAACCCAGGCATTATAACCAGAACCTAGACAAAGGATGGCAGCTGTCTCCCTGTGACTAATAAACTTCATATCTGTGTGCTACTGTCTATACCATCTACAGGAAACAACAGATCCATGCTGTGAAGGGCCCTTTTGGAACTATTTTTGGCTTTGTTTTGTTGTTGTTGTTGTTGTTGTTGTTGTTGTTGTTGTTGTTGTTATAGTTACTTCAGTTGTTTTTCTTTTTCCTTCTTTCTTCTGACCAAATTTCATTTTTCATTTCTCTATTGTTGCCAAATCTGGCCAATTTGGGATTTTTTTTCTTCTCTCAATTGCTCTTATTTTTACAGAAGAGGGAAAATAGTCTCCAGTTTGTGTGCTGCTGCTGGTATCACTATTCACTCTTCTTTGTTCCTTTGTTATATCCTATTTTCCAGTCAGAATCAGAAGTTAATGCATTTCATTCTTCCCTACTCTTTCTTTTTTCTGTACTATTATAGGAAGGTGAATACAGTTTCTAGTAGTTCTGCTATTCTTTCTGTGTTCTTTCTTGGTTTGTCCCTTTTGTCTCTTTTGTCCTTTAGCATCTATCAGTCTCCTGAGATCTCTATGATCATTATATATCCTCTAACTTCATTTCTAATTTCTCCCTCTCCTTCAATCTCTCTACCACCCCAACTCCACAGTGAACTTTCATTCCCAAATGGAGTGCTACTATGTTGAAGGACCTGTATGTGGTAAATATATTTCTAGTTAGTTCTAAATTTTAGCACGTAGTCACAGATGTAACTCATGAGGTTAAAGAGATCAGAATAGTACCTGCCAAAGCTTATCCTGCGCTGTGTTTGATATTGCAGATGACACTGATTGTATTATGTCAACCAAGGTAATATGATTGCTCTGTTTAAATACCTCCCATGAGCTTCCAGAACTGAAATCACTTAAACACCATTACATACCCAATGAGGACAACCCAGGAAGTAGCCATTTAAGGATGTTATGTATTAAGAAAAAAAGAGACTTGCATTAAATATTGCACAGAAAATAAGCGAGGGATTTAACCAAAATCAGCAACAGCAACAAAAAATAGAAATGAGAAAAATTCAAAAACCAAGACACAAAGTTCATCACCACAAGGAAACCAAAGAAAATAAGATTAGAACAAACTGAAGCTCAAACATCAGCATTCTCTGAGTCAGTATAAAAGAGGATCTTGTAAAATGGAAGTCAGAAAATATTTATCAGATAAAAACAGAGATATAGTCCATAAAAGGAGATATGACTAACAACACTAAAGAAACATGAACATAACAGAATCTCAGATTATGACAGTAATGGAATCTGTGAAACAGCTTCAAAGATATTTCCAGGAGACAAAACCTCCAATGAAAGTCTGTAAAATATGAGTAAACGTGAAGACCAAATATCAGACCTAGAATATAGGAGTGCAGCCAGTGAAAAGGAAAGGAATAATTTATGGAAAATAGCAAGGGATCACAAGAAATCAATCCAGAAACTGCTAGATGATGCAAATAATAACATAAGACAGTTTGAAGTCAGCAAAGAAACAGGAGTGAGTACAAAGGATTAAAAAAAAAAACTTTCACAGATGTAATGACAGAAAACTACACAGGAAAAGGAAAAGAATTTGACATACAGAAAAGTGAAGCATATAGGATTCCCAGTGGATAAGACAGAAAACTAAAATCTATACTTAGGAATATAACAATGAAGGTTCCAAAAACCCATCAGAAGAATGAAACATTGAAAGGAGTCAAAGAAAAGAAATAAATCATACTCAGAGGCAAGTCCATCAGAAACACAGCAGACTTCTCAGTACAAATACTTAAGTCAAAGAGAGACTGAAGTGAAGTATTTCAAGCCCTAAGCAGAAAATAACCAGCACAAAATAACCTCCAATTTAAAATTATGTATCCTGAAAAATTATCCTTCAAAATGAACAGGGGAATAAGATACTTCTATGACAAAAAAACACATAAGAAACTTCATGAATACAAAACCTGGATTCCAGCAAATTCTAAACAATATCCTAGAGAAAGACAATGAGTGTCACAATCCCATGAGAAACAGCAGAATGAATTCATTGAGCAAGCCAAGAAACTAAATGGAAAGGGAGGGAAGCAAAAAATATAAGACCCCAAAACAGGAAAACATCATCACAGAGCTAAACCAGTACATATCAGTTATAACCATTATGTCAATGGTTTCAATGAATCAATTAATAGACATATATTGGCAAAATGGATTAAGAAGCAAGATCCAACAATACACTACATAAAAGAAACACACCTAATTCAGAAAGAAAGCCATATACTGAAAGTAAAAGGATGAAAAACAATTCTCCATGGGAGAGGGAACCACAAAAAAACAGGAGTGGCTATCTTATTTGCAGAAAAATTAGATTTCAGAAATAAACTGATTAAGAAAGACAAAGAAGAACACTGCATGTGTTGTACTTTTGGGAGTAATGAAAACTTGGACCAGTAGGGTGAGTGCGCAGTCATCATGCAAACTCCGGGGAGAATTTCAGGGAACACTTTCCACTTTTAATGCAAAGTACAGTCATTCATATAGTAAATGGTAGAGAACTTAAACATATGGGTCTAGTCAGTCATAGACTAGTTGACAGACGCACAGAGGCAGGTGGTTGTAGGTTGACTGAAGGGGTGATCCTTGTTTTGACCAAGGTGGAGTCACAATAAGGAGGAGTCATAAAATCTGTGAAACAGCTTCAAAGATATTTGCAGGAGACAAAACCTACAATGAAAGTTTGTAAAATAAGATGAAATGTGAAGAACAAATATTAGACTTAGAGTATGGGAGTGCAGCCAAGCATTGGCTTTCACCTTCATGCATCCTCATGCAGGGAACAATCCAAGATAAAGCAATGACATCCATAAATATATATGCACCAAATTCTAGTGCACCCAACTATATAAAACAAATATTAATGGACATAAAAAGCTGTAAGAACTAATACAATAGTAGTAGGGGACCTCATTACCCCACTGCCATAAATAGACAGATTGACTGGACAAAAATATCAAAACAAAATACTTGAACTGAACCAAATTTTTAAACAAATAGACTTAATAGATGTTGATAGAATAAAATCAGAATATACATTCTTCTCAGGTTCTCATGAGGAACTGTTGAAAATAGACCACATGCTAACTCATACAGCATGCTTAAGTAAATGCAAAGAAATTGAAGTTATCCTTTACATACTATCAGACCACAGAACACTATAGTACCTTGAAATTGGAGATCAATAACAAAAATAATTTTAAGAACCTCACAATTACATGGAAATTGAACATCTTTCTAAGCAAACAAAGGGTCAGAGAAGAAATTAAACAGTTTCTATAATTAATGAATAATGGTAATACAACATACAGGAATCTATGAGACACAAATAAAGGGAAATTCATAGTACTGAATACACATACTAAGAAACAGAGTGAGCCTAAATAAATAACCTAATACTGAATGGGAAACTACCTGAAAAAGACAAGCAAGATAAAACCAAAGCTCATACAAGGGGAGAAACAATAAGAATTAGAGCAGAAATTAAAGAAATGGAAACTAAGAAAATGACACAAAAGTCAATGTATTGAAGAATTGATTTTTTGAAAAAAAATAAATAAAATTGAGAAATCCTTAGCCAAACTTATCAAAAAAGTATTGAATAGGCTCAAATCCATGCAATCAGGAATGAAAATGGGGGAGTCACCACAGAACCAGCAGAAATTCATAAAATAATAAACATCTACTTTGAGACCATATACTCCAATAAGATGGGAAACACAAAAGAAATAGATTCCTAGACATATATGAACTTCCAAAGTTGAATGGAAAGGATATAAAAATGTTAAACACCCCAGGAATTCTGGGAAGGTGAGGGAATGGTAAAAGCTGGAGACCACTGCCTCCATAGAAATTGTTCTTAAACCTGAAAACAGCAGTTTAGGGGGCAGGGAAAGGAAGGACAGCAGAAACCAAGATCGAAGAGATCAGAAGCAAATATTGATTAAGGCCAAAGAAAGAAGAGTGACCTAGGCAGCGGTCTGTCCCTTCTTCCCTCTCCCCAGAGGGAGGAGAGGCAGTCCAGCCATACCTTGCACAGGCACCCCAGCACAGGAAACTGTCAACTACAGACAGTGCACGCAGCCAGCCTCCAAGACACAGTATCACAGTGAGGAGCAGAACTGCATGGCAGACCTCCTTTATGGCACTCCTAGATCGGGACTCACCGGAGAGGACAAAGGACCCTCGCAACGAAGCCCTGCCCACCGCCATATGAACAGAGGATCCGAGCTGCCAGGAGAAGACTTCTCTGAGCTGCTGGGAAATTGACCAAATTCATTTCTAACACAGTAAACCGGCAACCCCAAGGCCTCCCCACCCCCATACTGAAGGGGGTGAACCCCTGCTCTGACACCCGTGAACCTCAGCTTTGGTGAGTCTCTGGGTCCAGCACCACCTACAGGACACTGGACTCACATCAGGGGAAAGCCTACAACTTCACATTTCTTTTTCCTTGTAGCCTATAAACTTCAAACTGTGTGTCTCAGCCCATACAGGAATCAACAGTTCCTCGCCTCCAATAGCTGGCTGTTAGTGGACTCAATCTTACCCTATTCTGGTTTTATCTCTGTTTGTATGGTTTATTTAGCTGTGTGTTTTTGCTATTCTTGTTGCTCCTTTTCTTTTTCTTCCCTCTATTTTCCTCTTTTTTTTCTTCATCTCTCCCTTTTTTCTACTCTGTGTCCACTCTGCTAGTCTTCATTTCTCTATTTCATTGCATCCTTTAATGTTATTACTAATCTCTCCCTCCCCTATCTCTCTGCCACCTAACTCCTTGGTAACCCTTTCAATTCCAAAGGTGATACTTGACTGGTGTTAATATATCCGTGGTTAATTTTAAGTCTGGGCATTTGGATAGTTCTGGCTTATGAGGTTGGAGGGGTCAGAGCAGCAACTACCAGTTTACCATTTCTTGGGTTCTATTTGATACTGTTAATGCTTAGTGCTTTTCTTGGGTTGTGTTTGAAACTGTAAAGGCTTAGTGCTAATCTTAAGGGACCTAAATATTAGGAAGAAAGAAACTTGCAACCAACATCACCAGATAATAGGGCAACTATAAAGCCAAATACAACAGCAGGGACAAAACCTCAGAAATGAGGAAACATTCAAAATCTCAAATGCAGAGATCCTCACCCCAAGGTAATATGAGGAGAAGGTAAATGGAGAAATCTGAAACTCAATCACCAGGAATCTCTGAGGTGGTGATTAAAGAAGATCTAATACAATGGATATCAGAACTGATTTCTGAGATGAAAACAGAAATACTGGACATAGTTAATGGCATGATTAACAAAGCTAAAGAGAAAATCAAGGATATGATAGAATCTGAGATAGTAAAAACAATGGAACCTCTTAAACAGGTACAAATAGAAACCCAGGCAATCAAAAAAGAAAATCAAAGTTTACACTGTAGAATAAGCACTATAGAAGACTGAATCTCAGATCTAGAGGACACGATCACAGCCTATGAACAGGAAAGACATAATTTATGGAGAAAGACAAAAGACCAGGAGAAATCTATTCAACAGCTCCTAGATGATTCAAAGAAGAGTAACATAAGGTTGACTGGAATTACTGAGGAAGCAGGAGACAATACAAAAGACATTAAAAAATTTGTTCACAAGTGCCGGGCATGGCGGCTCATGCCTGTAATCCCAGCACTTGGGAGGCAGAGGCAGGAGGATTGCTGTGATGTGAGTTGGAGGCTGAGCTCAGGGCCAGCATGAACCACAAAAGCATGACCCTGTCTCAAAAAACCTAAAAAAAAAAAAATTTGTTCACAGAAATAATAGCAGAAAACTTCACAGACATAGAAATAAAATTAGACATCCAGATATACGAAGTGTACAGAACTCCACAGAGCCGAAATATATAAAACCCCATACCTAGGCATATAATTATAAAAGTTACAGATATGAAAATAAAGAATGAAATATTGAAAGCAGTTAGAGAAAAGGAAAAAAAAAATCACCCACAAAAGGAAACCCATCAGAATCACAGCAGATTTTTCAACCTCAACACTCAATGCAAGAAGAGCCTGGAGTGAAGTGTTTCAAATCTTAAAGGGCAACAACTTCCAACCTAGGCTGATTTTCCCTTCAAAGTTATCTCTGAAAATTGAGAGGGAAATATAATACTTTCACAACAAAAAAACATCTTAAAAACTTCATGCATACAAAACCCGCACTAAAAAATATCCTAAAGGATATCTTGGAGAAAAAAATAAGGAAAAGTATAACCCATGAGACTCAGCAGAGTCATTGCACTGAGCCAAACAAGAAACTGATGGGAAAAGAACAAAATCAAAGAACAAAAGAGCCTAGAACAGGAAATCATGATGGCCCTAAGTCTATCCATATCAGTCATAACTATTAATGTCAATGGCCTCAATTCACCACTTAAGAGACACAGACTGGTAGAATGGATCAAAAAGCAAGATCCTACAACCCGCTGCATACAGGAGACACACCTAATCCAGAGAGAAAGCCACAGACTGAAAGTAAAGGTATGGAAAACAATTCTCCATGCAACAGGAAACTGCAAAAAAGCAGGATTAGCTATCTTATTTGCAGACAAAATAGATTTTAAACCAAAACTGATTTAAAAAGACAAAGAAGGTCTCTTTATTCTCATACAGGGAACTATCCAAGAGAAAGAAATAACTGTTTTAAATATTTATGCCCCAAACTCTAGTGCACCCAGATATATAAAACAAACATTAATGGAAATGAGAAGCCAGATAAGCAGCAATACAATAACAGTAGGGGACTTTAATACCCCACTGTCACAAATAGACAGATCAACTGGACAGAAAATCAATAAAGAAATGCTTGAGCTAAACCAAACTCTTCAACAACTGGATTTAATAGATGCCTACAGAGTATTTTACCCCACTAAATGAGAATTTACATTCTTCTCAGCTGCTCATGGATCATTCTCCAAAACAGACCACACACTAGTTCATAGAACAGGTTTAAGTAAATGCAAAGGAACTGAAATTATCCCCTGCATACTGTCAAACCATAGTGCCTTCATATTGGAGCTGAATAGCTCAGAAAGTACAGAATTTTAATAAACACATGGAAACTGAACAACACTCTGCTGACAAAATAATGGGTCTTAGAAGTAATTAAACAGTTTTTGCAACTTAAAGGATTACCTTAGTACAACATATAAAAATTTATGGGACACAATGAAAACAGTTCTAAGAGGAAAACTCACAGCAGACATTAATACAATGGAGACTAAGAGAATAATACAAAAAAAAATGAATCAAAGAGTTGGTTCTTCAAAAGGATAAACAAAATTGACAGATCCTTAGCCAACCTTATCAAACAAAAGAAAGAAAAGGCTCATGACCATGCTATTAGAAATGAAAAGGGGGGGCCGGGGAGTTAGCTCAGTGGTTCCGGCGCCTGTCTCGCAAGCGCAAGGACCCGGGTTCAATTCCCCGGTAACCACATAACAATACTGGGTGTGGAGACCCACACCCAGCA
>PVIR01015484.1:0-21994 GCA_004026965.1 Petromus typicus
AGGCGGAGAAGGTGTGACACTGAGTGGCTGCAGCTCCTGTCACGCCTGCACATGGGAGGATACGATCACATCTTCCTGGGATGACCAGGGCTCTGGGGACCTGAGACATTGTAAGGATGTGGGAAAATCTCATAGGAGAATGATTTGGGTTTTGGAGATTCACCGACAGCAGCACCTCCACAAAGGAACCTGGGAGTCTCCTTCACTCTCAGGAAGGACATGCGGCAAGGCCAAGGACTGAGCAGTGTGACAGCACAGACGAACTGAGGCAGGAATGGACGGTCCTGCAGAAGGTACCAGGGCCTGGAGTCTGGCTGACCCACATATAAGGAAGTGTGTGTAAAGAGGAGAAACTGGACAAGCCGAGTGTCACTTGCTCGGGACTCCACGGTGATGATGAATCAGTGAGCAGCTGGAATTACAGAACAGGTGTTTTCTAGGACGCACAGCATGGAGTTGGGAACAGAATATGATGTAACACCGGGAAGTGAATGCTTCTGTCTCTGTTCTGGGAAACTATTTGTAACTCTGTTCCTGATTTTTCTATGGTACTGGGAATTAAACTCATGGCACTGTGTATAGTTGCATTCCAGCCTTATTTTAAGATGTATTCATTTACTCATTTATCTTTGACTCACTTATTCACTCTTATCATAGAAATACTGTCTAGCAAAGCTGGCCAGCCTGGCCTTGAATTTGGAATGCGTTACCTGAGTTACAGTGACAGAAGTACAGGCATGAACCAGCACACACAACCTCTCTCCTTTTAACAGTGATCAGGAAAAGATGGAGGAAGAAGACAGAATCATCACATACATTGTACAAATGCGGGAATTTTAAAACTCATTTTAAATTAGTATGAAACATACCACAGGTACACTTGCCCCTATGTGGGACTTAGTGATTTGTTAGGAAAAGAGAAAATAAAATGGGCTCAAGGTCCAACCACCAAACTTCCCCTCTTCCACCTCAGCTCTTCTATGAAATAAGAAATCTATAGGAATATTTTTTTCCAAACAAATCATAGAGAGAGACAGAGTGTGTGGCTGTAAGTCTGATGTATGTCTGGGGTCACAGAGGCACTCAGGGATGAGATCAGCAGAGAGAACAGCCTCAGAGGACTGAAGCACCTAGATGTCTTCCAACAGCTCTTTTATTATGGAGCCAATACAAAGTAGCAATGCATAGGGGTAAAAACAGAAGAGGTGGGCTGGAGCATTTCCTGGGACAGGCTTTGCACTTCTTCCTGATTCCTATCCCAGTGTTTGTTTACCAATCTCGTTTGCAAGATTCAGTAATACAAAACTTAACAAGATGCCCGGGAACATCTGTGAACTGGTGATAAGGAAACTCAGGAGTTCTGCATAACGGGTAAACAGCTACCTTTTCCCCTACAAGAGTGCAATTTCTCAAGTCAACAAATAGGCCAAAAGAGAAAATTCTACCAGTTACTCCAGAATTAGAGAGCTACTTCTATCACTTCTAGACCTTTTGGCTAAATCAAGTGCAGAGAGCTACTTTTAGCATGGTCCTGCATGTCCCATCCCACCCTCAGCAATCTACCATCTGAGACTTTCCTAATCCACCAGGGAGCAATGACTAGCACAGGCTGCACTAACAAATATCTGAGGAGGAGATTGTGTTAGTTACTTTTCTTCACTTGTGGAGACAAAATACCTAATACCCAGCGTTAGAGGGAAGGGGTTTATCTAGCTCACAGTTTGTAGAAGTTGCAGTCGTAATAAACTGGCTCCAAGGCAGGGATGGCAAACAGGCACAGCAGAGGAGAAGCAAGTGGGTGAGCAAAGGTAGCAAAGGCAACAAGGGAAACAGTTCATGGCAACAGAAGACAGCAAGCAGAAAGCAGCAGGAGAGTTAATAGCGTCTTCCTGTCCCTTTTATCTCACTCAGAAGACATAGGGAGGGCAGCACTCATGTCCCCAATCCCACTGCCTTAGCGCCTGTCCCCGCCATGAGTCAATCATACACTCTAGATTCAACCTCTGGAAAAAACATCAGGCTTCGGGGGACATTTAAACACAAGCCATTACAGAGGTTGAACAGAGGTGAGCGCTATGCTGTGTCCTACCTGGCACTTCTCTGCATGCCCCGGACTGGGCAGATGTCACTGGCTGGCCTGGGGCCACCAGGTAGAAAATCCTCCAGCCCTTCACTGCCTGCCAGGCCACCGCATCCTGCGCCTCCTCCTTCCCTCTCTCTCTCAGCTTTCTGAGTAGATGAAATTGTGCTTCTAATAAAACCCAAGGATCAACCGCAGAGCATGCTTGTACCACACACCAGCTGAGCATGCCCCGTTCCCACCTTCCCACCAACCACAAAATTACAATACTGAAGCACTTGCCTGGAGGCCTGAGCAAATATATTCACAAAACAATAACACCGTTCCCCCCCCATTTCCCCACAATTCTCTCAAATATTCATCGGATATTTGTCATATTTTTCCAGAAAATAAAAAATATGATTTTAAGGTCCTGGCCCCACCTTACCCATTACTTTTATGCAGTTTAACAACACTTTAATGCACAAAAGACATTCAACTCCAAAGCAGAGTATTTGCATTGGTCCTCTTTCCTTTGGGGCCTTTACCCTTAAAGTATCACCAACTTTCTAGTGCAGGAAACCAGGAACAGGGCCCAGAAATTCTGGGCCTTTCCCTGGCACCCATACGCCTCCCTTGACTCCTTCAGCTGGTCACCTTCCTCCTGCTTCTGAGTCCCAGCAGCGCACACTGCAGTTAGTTTGGTCACAGGACCTCAGGCTGAGGTCAGTGCAAAGGCAGTGAAGCTCTGGGATGCTGATCTGCGCCGGAGCCGGGGAGCAGGCAGCGAATGCGAATACAGGTGTGATGAAACAGACCTTGAATGATTCTCAATTTACTGCCATTCTTCCAGCTTCACCCACTCTGGCCTCACATCAGAGGCCCTGCAGGTCCCTCAACTTCAATGCAGTGGCACCTTCATTGCCAAGTTGACAATCTCATCCTTCTTCTTTTTCTGTCATCTGGATCCATCATGTTTCTTGCCTTCTTTGACCCTGGTGGCCTCACCTTCTCAGCTGGTCTCCACTGTGGCAAAAGAACTCCCTCTGTCCCCTTCTGTCTCCACTTTTCCTCCTTTCTTTCAGCCCTTCTCTTCTACACTATGAGGCAGGTCTAGGTATATTTCTTCAGCATGGTATGCTTTCATAGACAGCAACATTCCATGCTGTGCAATTACTTTAATCATTTTAGGTGATGTGCAAGGTCACATGACCCAGCAGCATGGTACTGGAAGCAACTTCAAGTCTACTGCTTTTTTTTTAATTGAAATCTTTATTGGTACATTACATATATGCATCATGATTGCACTTCATAATGGAGATTTGTACCAGTATAAGACACAACTTAATTCTCATTTGTTTCACTCTTTAGTTCTGGCTGGCCCCAAACTCACTAGGTAGCCCAGGCCAGGCTTGCACCCACAGCAATTCTTGAGCCTCTGCCTCCCAAGAGCTGGGAGAAAAGGCATGAGTCACTACGCCCTGCATTGTGATATGTGATTACTGGGGATCGAACTTGGGACCTTGCGCTTGCCAAGTAGATACTAGAGCCACTGAGCCAAATCCCTGGCCCTCCATTGCTATTTTTGGATCACCTATCTGCCTGGCATCTTGCTGACAGACACGAAACAGACAACTTTAATTCAGATTAGTGTGTTTACCTACTTTCTTTAGATTTTCCTTAGAAATATAGTAGAGTGAAAAATAGAGTGATAGAGATTCTCACTGTAAGAAATATATGATCTTTAAAACTTTTTTCTACAGAAAATAACATAAGTATTATTCCATATACTAAATATTTTGAGAATATAAAAGTTCCTAGAAAATATATCCTAATGTTCTAATATAAATTAGATATATTATAAAATATATCCTAATATCTTAGTCTGTGCTTAAGTTATAATAAGTTATGTAACATGATGAGTTTTTAGAGGCCATTTACAGCCTATTTCATTTATTCAGCCTTAGTGACTATGACATAAGAAAAATATAAAATCTCAGACAAAACTCAGCCCCACTACACACAGGTTCATATACACATCACACTGTTCAGCAGTGCCCCGGTGTGAGCCTTCACCATATAAACATATTGTAAGCACCGATGTCTGTTGATTCTCAATTTACCTCCAATGGCAATCTCTGGGGTTGTTGAAATTTCTAAGCACCACATCCATGTTGGATATTTGAAATATTCAACATTCTATTTATCAATCATATCTTATTAAATCTGATGATAAAACTGAAGGATAAAAATTGGTGATCTCTCTGCATTTCTGGGCACTGACATTTGAAACACTCTTTAGTTGATCATGAGACTTACAGAAGTTGACATATAAATATAAGTCATTCATTGCAACCATTATTTCTAAATTTTGTTACTTGACATATAGGATCAAGAAACAGTGTATGGCCCCAGGGAAAACATTTCTTGAATAAGGAAATGATTGCTTCTTACTGATACCACTTATATATCTATTGCCATGCTGACATGATGATAGTCTTAAAATATTCCCAGGTTAGGGGATCAGGAATTTAGCTCAGTGGCGCCATGCCTGCCTCGCAAGTGCAAGGTCCTGAGTTCTATTCCCAGTACCATAAAAGAAAAAAACCAAACAGGTTGAATGGTCAGGGATTTAGCTCAGTGGCATTGTGCCTGCCCTGCAAATGCAAAATCCTGCATTTGATCCTAAGTACCAAAAACAAACAAACCCAGGTTGATGAATGTTACCATTACATATATCCAAATGTACTAACAAATGTTTTGCTTAAAAAAAAAAAAAAAGAATCCTCCCCTAAAGAAATACTCAGGTGCTCCCAGTGGGGGAAAAAAGAGCTGAAAAATATGTAAATAAACATTGTTTATAGAACCATTATGTTCTAATAAATCTTCTAATGCTGCTCTAGGACATAAATCAAATATAATGTCAATTTAAGATCAACAGTGGATATGTGGACTTAAATTTTTCAAAAGCTATACTTGGCTTTGTTTTTCCAGATTCTTCTTTCCATAGCACTAATCTAAGAAATTCTAGCAATGCAAAATCAGTCCATTAATGGAACCACCATTCCTCAGTACAAAGACTTATAGGTTCAGTGCAGTCCACCAATTACTTTCCCAAAAGATCACTCATCCCTAGTGTATAAACAGTGAAGAGAAGAAGGTCCTGAATAAAGTAATCTTTTGGAAAAAATACACTCCTTTATTAAAGGAGTTTCATTGCACATATACTATTTTCTTGCACATTATTAGAATATACCGTGTACAAGTTCCTATCATGGGGTCCACACTGAGTTGATTTCACTAAACATTAGTGTGAATAATAGGCAGTGAATTTATGTATCCATAAAAGGAAGATATGGAGAATGTATAAAGGATGAGCACCAGTACCTTAGAAATATGAATGCAAGGTAAAGAAATATTCAATAAAAAATTTCTGAATGGCTCAATAAACAAGATGCAACAATATACTGCATAAAAGTGCCATATTTAACTCAAAAAGAAGTTCATATACTGAAAGTCAAAGGATGGGAAGCAGTAATTCATGTGACAGGATCCTGGAAAAACGCAGAGGTAGCTGTTCTATCTGTAGACAAAGTGAACTTGAAGCCAAGAGTGGTCAAGAGGACAAAGAAGATCACCACATACTTGTTAGGGGAAACCTCAAGAGGAAGAGACAGAAATCACAGATATATATATAAAATACTGACCCACTCAACCTTATGAAAGAAGAATTAATGGGTGTGAAAAATCAAATATGCACTAACACAATTGTAATGGGAGATCTCAATACCCCAGTGTCACAAATAGATTAACTAGACAAAAAATAAATCAACAATGAAATATCACAACTGAACCAAACCTATGATCACATAGACTGAGTAGATGACTACAGAGTGTCCGCCCCACATCACAATATAGATTTTCTCAGCTGCTCATGGGACATTCTCCAAAATAGCCCTCATACTGGCTCACAGGACATGCCTAAGTAAGTGCAAAGGAAATGAAACTATCCTATGCATATTATCAGGCCACAGTGCAATGAAATTGGAAAATCAATGGCAAAAGGAACCATAAAAATACATAAACTTGTGGAAAATAAAAAACATCTTTCTGAACAACCAACAGATCCTACAGAAATCCAAAGATACTCAGTCCCTGCTTTGAGAACCTGTACTTTGTGTGTATTCAACTATTTCATTAGGACTGAATTTCATTAGTTTTCTTATTTTTCACATTACTCAAAATTCCTGGTTAGTGGTGCTGTTTTAGATTTTTAAAAATAATTTGAATTTACTGGTACATTTGAGGAATACATTATAATCACATTCTTCATTGAGAATTTGTACCTGTACATGATATATCATGACTCATATTTTCCCATATCTCCTGTCTTCCATTCTTCAAACTCCAACATCCCCTGCATACATAGGCTTTTGTTTCTGTTTTTTCTTTTTCCATTACATTTTTTCTTTCTAAGAATTTTGGATTTTATAATGCATTAGAATGTAAATAACATTTCTCTGCTTTTTCACAATTTTTATTGGTACTTGTGAGTTGTACTTGTTCATTTTCTCTGTTATTAATGATAACTCTCTACAGTCCATGCAGGCACTGATGTCTCTGTACTGTGAGCTCAGTGAGTGTCTTGCATCCCCGAGTCATCCTCTGTTTATTTTGACCACTGGTATCCTGCAGAAGAGACAGGCAGTTCTATATCTCCAGTCTGTACTGTATTCCTCAAATTTGATCTCCACATGCTCTGCTGAACTAAGCAGAGGCCCAAGTTCATCCTTCCACACATTTTAAATTCATGTATAGCTTAAGTCATTCCTGGTAAGGACCCCGAGTATCCACACATAAATCTGCTGGATTGCACCCAAAGTGTCTTCCAAAGGCCCAGCAAAATGGTATGTTCTGAATGCTCATCAACCACTCCAGGCATTTATGTATTTAATCTGAGTGCTCTCACTGTACAGATCTGCCTTTCTTAAAACTAGTGTATATTTTAGCAGCTTGCTCCTTGCTTTAGTAGAACGTATTTTGGAGATGCACATATTGCCTCTTTTAGTGACAAGGGTCCAACTCTATTAAATTTTCATGTCTCAAATTCAAATGTGATATGAAAATCATGTATCACCTTGTGTTAGACGAATATTTTCCATAATTTTTTATTGTAACTAAAACTTACACACTTTTTAATTTTTTCTATTTTATTTACATATATTGAAAATATATTTCTATGTATTCTTCCAAATTTCTTTTCATCAGTGTGATTCATAATTACTTATTATTTTTGTGGTTTAATGACCTAGATAATATGCATAAGACCTTCCCAAAGTATTCATGTTTTAGGAAAGATGATGGCTTCCATCCTCGATATGTTATATTTATTCATTTGTCATATTTTAGTCTAAGTGTCCTATAATAGTAAAGGTATTTTTTCATTTATAATATTCTAAATTAAATAATCTATCATATTACTTCTTTTTCAAACAGCACTCATTTCTATGGCTTACAAAAATATTCTTCACAAAAGCAATGCTATATTCAGACAATTAAATTTCACAAACAACATCATTTAAAAATGTAATAATAATTGGTTTTTATAATTTTGAGTTATTTCAAGTGGATTTGACTTCTAAAAGAAATAAATTCATTTAAATATTTTATAGATCAAAAAATGTTGAGTTTTAACTATTCATTTCCTTATTAGCTCCCTGTAAGTAAAATTACCAAAAATATACAATAATTTTTGGGTTGGGCTTCAAAGAGCTGCAAAATTTAAGGAGTAACTGCCATCAGAAAACAAGGTCAGATAAAGTATCTTGTCAGTGTTATAATTGTTTTACTTGTTTTTTTTAATTCTCTGCACAGTATCCTCTCCAAAGTATCAGTTTTACATGAATTTAAAATACTGGACCCCAAGCCCAGAGCCTCCAGCATTTTTGGCAGGTGCTCTTTCAGTGAGTTCCCTGTCTGTGACAGCTAAACTGTATTACTGTCTTGAAAGACTTGAGATCCTCTAAGGAGCGAGGAAAGGTCACTTCCAGGTAGTGCTGGATGAGGGAGGATTTGTGAACTGAGCAGCTACACTTGCTCTGTCCCGATGCTTTGCAGTTCTGTTTCTTCCTCTGCTTCCACCCTGCAGCAGGGAGTAGTTTGCTGCACCATGGCCCCTCACGATGATATTACTGCCTTACAGCAGCCCTGGCCAACAACTCCTGAAACTCTGGGGCACGTTTGTGTCATTGCTGGGACTGTGGTTCAAAAGCCTTTGGGACTGGCTTGTGGGAGGAGTTTCACAAGTTTTGGAGATGTAGTCTATAGTAGCCTTGGGAGTGTCTCTGCCTTAAACATGACTCAGGACAATGATCAGAAGAAAGGGAATGTTGATAGAAATGTTAAGAGCAAAGAGAAACCTCAGTAAGTTTTCAGAATCAAATGAAGGCAGTATGGATAACACTAAGCCAAGTCTTTCTCATTATGAAAAAAAAGTTATATTTACTTTCCCAGAGTCCTGAGATCTTGTGAAAGACTGAATTTAAAGGTGCCTTCCAGAATTTGCTTTGCCCCTTCTTCCCACGTATTTGTCCTGACAAGTTTACTTGATGCAAGTTCTGCCTTCTGAGCATGTTTCAAGTATACAGTAGTGTGTTCTTAGCTACAGGCACTCTGGTATAAACTAGATTATAAACCTCATTTACCTAGTATCACTACAAATTATACCTTTAATGCATTTCCCTATCATCAGACCTTGGCTAACATCATTCTATTCTCTGCTTCTAAAATTGATTACAAATATAGGTGAGATTACATAATATAGCTCTTTTTGTGCCTTATATTTCTACCCATCTTATCTACATTGAGAGAACTGCATTATTTTAAAAGCTGAAGAAGATACAACTTTCTTTGTACCACATTTCTCTTTTTTCTATTCATAAATCTATCAACATTTGGTTTGGTCTTAGAAGGGCAGTTGTGAATAATGCTGCAATGGACACAGATGAGGATGAGATCCTATCTTTAGTTCTTTCTGTTAGATGTAAATCTAAAACTAGGATCTCCAGAAGACAGTGGTGGTTCTACTTTCAATCTTTTGGGAAAACTCCATACTGTTTTCCATATTAGCTAATAACAGTACAACCAAAATTGTACAAGGCTTCCCTTTCCTCCACAACTTTAGCTCTTATATTTAAAAAAAATAATACCCATTACGATGGGTGTTACTATTGATGAGAGGTGTGGAGTGATGACTCACTGTGGTTTGCAATTGCCATTTACTGGTTATCAAGTGATGTTGAACCCCTTTACAATAAGAGCATGTGACTAGTTGAAAATTTCCACTGTTAATTGTGATCTGTAAACTTGATTGAATTTAGAAACACCCAAAAGATTAGTGAAGCACAATTCTGAATTCATTTTGGCTGGGCAAGGAGACTTCATCTCGAGCATAGCATGTGGCCCTCAACTTCTTTCTCTGTGGTAATGCAGAATTCATTCCATTATGCTCAGCCATCTAGTTACTTCATAGGGCTCTGCACTCATGACCTAAGGGGGTCTGGCTACTGCTTCCCACAGCTGTAGACTTTGGCATCATTTGATTGGTGCTGGTTTTCTAGTGTGCAGAATCCAAGTATTGTGGGTTTAAGAGGATTCTACCCAGATTTCAAAGGAAGCTGTATTAGTCACTATTCACATCACCTGTACATAATGCCAAACAATTACAACTTAAAGGAGGAGAGATTTAATTTGGTTCACATTTTCAAAGTTTTCAGTTCATGTAGTATCATGACAAGGGTTGTGACAGAGCAAAGGTGCTTAGTTCATGGCAGCCAGGAAGCAGAGCTAAGTATAATGCAAGAGATGAAAAGAGCTATGAACTTTGTGTAGTAGAAAAGATCCTGCCTCCATGATCCACGCAGACACATACAGAATGTGTTTTACTAATGTTTTAGATATTTCTTCATCCAATCAAGTTGACACATTGGGCTTATGAGACACAGAAGTCATGGGAGACCAGGAAGAGAGCCCATGCATCAGTAGGGTAAAAAGCTATGGGGAACAAGGCCGACAGGGCAGTGTAGACATGGAAAGTTATTGACACCAGTGGTGCAGAGCACCTGCCAATGAGCAGTGTAGGATGTGAGCAGAGCTAGCCCAAAAGAGGGCCCATTAGGCCTGCTGCAAGTGGGTAGGCCACAAAGGTCGTATCAACCTGACTGGATTAGGAACTGCCCAGGGGATTAGTAAAGCCCACTTGTGAGTTTGAGTGCCTCCAGCAGGCCTGACTTTGGTAACTCTAGATGGCCTGTCTTCCTTCTTCCCTAGTGCTGTTTTCATGCTGTTCTTCCAGGGCTCATGTGGACAGCTTTCTGCTGCCACCCCCCCCCCTCTGAGTCTTGGACTCTGCTAGAAATCAACTCATTCCACTGAAACCGTAAGCCAAATTAAACCTGCTCTCCTTTCATTTGTGAGTATGGGGTGTTGGGTCCCAGCAGTGGGAATTGACTAATAAAGGTTCTGCATTCATTTCCTCATTTGCCACTGAATTTTATGACAGTCGTGCATATTTTGAATTTTAACTACTTATCGGGAAACTGACCACTAATAACAGTGAGTCAAATGCAACAACAGGGTAAAAACTAAGTAGCAGCCAAATGTGGTGGTGCCCTTTGTATTCCAAACCCCCTGGGAGGCTCGAGCTGGAGAATCACAAGTCTGAGCTCAGCAGGACCACACAGTGACTCAGTGTGACCATGTCTCAAACAGAATATAACAAAGATGCTGGGGTATAGCCAGGTGCAAAGGCCCTAGGTGCTATCCTCACTACCGCAACCTGAATCTTATCACTATAGGAACAGTATGTGGGAAGGGATTATAAACTCAAATGTCTTAAATGGTGACAGTAAGATAATTAAATGGAGAGGTAAAAATGGAGAAAAGACAAGCATAGGGAAAATCAGAATATCTAAGATAATAAAAAGAAAGAGATCTGAAGAAATGTAGACAGTGAATACAGACAAAAAATGCTGAGTGCATTTCACCACTCAGGAGGCTGAGACAGGACGGCAAGGGTCTGAAGCCAGCCTTAGGCCACCCAAGGAGACACTGTTTCAGAACAGAAAAGTAAAATGGACAGGAGATATTTCTCAGGGGCTAAGCACTTCTCTGTTCAATTCACACTATCTACACACACACACACACACACACACACACACACACACACACCTGCCACCTCCCACGCTAACAAATTAAAAGTGAAAAAATTAAAATTTATTAAATAAAATTTTAACAATCAAAGACCCAGAATGAAATACAAGAAGGAAAAATAAAACATGTAGAAAAAATAATTTGGGCATCTGAAGAAGAAAGAAGGGAAAGTAGTGAAGAAGGAAGGAAAAAAAGGAGAAAAAGTATTTTAAAATACTAGTTAAAACAGAGAAAGGTAGCAGCAAGTGGAGGCATAAATTTTGTAAGACAGCTCCTTGCGCAGTTCCTCAGGCAGGTACTGAAGAAGCATCCAGCTTTCCCTACTCACTCTTCTGTGGAGGCCCTGCATGGCCACGAGTGATTCTTACCCTGCTTTTAACCTGATTCTTTTCAATCCTCAAATATTTCCCTGTGTACTACTGGACTTCAGCACATTTCTTCCCTTTTCTAACTTACCTAGTGGCTGTTTTCTCATCTGTCTCAAGTCTAAGAGGCACAGAGGCCCTAAACTATTGCCACCTCCTACACCCTGGACCTTCCTTCCTGTCCCACCAGTTTCTGAGGCAGGTTCAAGGTGATCAGCCAGTTGCTCTTCTGTCAATGTGCTGAATGCTTTAGTTCCTTCTTCTCTGGGAAGTTCACTCTCTACCTGACTTCTCTTTATATCACAGAAAAGGAGTTAAACACATTCCAGGAGATGCAATCTACTAGTGCAAACATCAAACCCTGTTTACTTTGGGTTTTCCAGGCAACAGGAAAACTATAATCTCAAAAAGATGCAGAACAAAGACAGGTCCTTTTGTAAGAGAAAATTGGGAAGGTTCATTCAGCATATTGTGCATTTACAAAATATCCTTGAGTGAATTCTATGAACTGGAAAGGTTCCTAGGTCTTGGAAAACAGCCAGACACTTAGACACAGAGATGGTGAGTGAAGGGAGGCAGCTTCTTTCCTGAATTCTCTCTCTAGCCTCCGTTCTATATGGTCTTGAAAGACTCAACCCTTTTCTCAAATCATTTTTTACATAGATCAGGGTGTGATTCATTTTATTCCCTTGGAATAAAATTACAGGTGTGGGGTTTACAGGTGTGAGTGAGCCTTCTTAGCATTCCCTAGGAATAAAATTACACAGGATAAGAGAACTGTTTTGAAATGATACTCCTGCCTATTTATATAACAACTTTGGGATTGTTGGAGCAAGAAAGAACCAAACATAATGACTGCTTTACAAGATGTAGGTTGGTCTATGTTTTTCCTCCTCTTTAACTCCTGAATTCCACTGGGGACCCATAAGCACTGTGGGGGTGAGACCCAAGGATCTCCTGGCACAGCTTCTCTGTCCTAAAGTTTGAGAACACTGCTTCCAGTATTTATCTCAAGTCTACTCCACTAGGAAGTTGTTTACTCTTTCATGGAAAAAAACTCTATCTTGATAGTTATCCAGAGCTACTTTATTAGCTAAAGGGGCATAAAGACTCAAGTTTCAATCGTTGGCAATTACTGCAAGGTAATTCCTACATTTTTTTCCTCCTCTTGAGCAATTTAGCATAAAATGGCTCCCCATTAACCAATTGGAAGGATAACAAAACTAACCAACTAAATTTGTTCTTGGTAGGTAGAATTAACTGCCTGTATGATGTGATATGAAGGCTGAAGAGAGGCTTATCTTTGCAAATATTGCTCCAACAAGTCTGCCACGTGGGCAATTCTTCAGTTTGGGTTCTCCTATAGAACTAATATCTTGCCTAGTAAGACTTAAAAACTTGTATGTTAAATGGTTATGATGTAGTCACAGATAAAAGATATTAAATTAGCTATGAGGTAACTTAGCCTTGAGAAAATGAGACATAGAACCAGTTAACTTTCTATAGGTAGAGAAGGGCTGGGCAAGGCCAAGAATATGGATTGTTACCAAGTGCAGAGTGTGTATATTGAACCAGCACATCTTCACCTATTTTCCATTGGACTCCTTAGGTTTTTCCTAAAGTAGAGATCAGGAAACTTTTCCATTATGTCAATATTTGGGATACATCAGCTATCAGATCCCTGTCACAGCCACTCAGCTCTGCCACTATTTTAATCTGCAGCCACAGAAACTGTGTCAATGATATCTACGGCTGTGTGCTAGGGGTTATGTCCAGACATCCCCAGAGCCTCAGACAGTCACAGCGGAGGTCTCCGGAAGAGGCTGGATCTGCACGTGTGGCGCTGGGATCAAGAGTGTGTTACTGCTGTATCAGTCCATTGATTGGTTTGGCCTAGTCCTGGCCAGGATTAAGGTTGTAGGGCAAGCAGGATATAAGGGACAGAAAGAGGGCTAATGTTTTCTCGCCTGCCTGCTTGTCATGGACCATTTCTCCTCTGCCATGCCACTCTACAGTCAGTTGACTATGAACTGAAACCTCTCCAAACTTTGCTCTTCTAACTTTAGGCATCAGGTATTTTATCTTAGCAATGAGAAAAATAACTAGGATATTGTGTTTCCATAAACCTTTAGTTATGAGGCTTGAAATTTGAATTTGATGGCTATCATAAGTCACAAACGATTTTCCAAAATCAAAACTAAATTCTTAGTTTGGAATGGCTACAAAAACATGATGGACTGGACAGGCCATGGTTTGCTGGCTTTTTTTCTATAACAAAGCAATTTCGTATTTTAAACACACTCTGTGCACTTCCATTTCGCTACTTTGCTCCTGTTGTTCTTTTACGATGTTATTTTCTGCTCCCTATATCAACATTTATTCCTATCAACGGGACCAGTTCTTTCCGTCATATGAAGTAATGCTTAGTCCCTCAAGGCCATCTCTACTCTTCCAATGGCTGATGTCATTTCAGATTCACATTTTGTGGTTCAGGATGTTTATTTTTTCATCCTCACAGCATTAAACCTAACAGACTTAGCATTCATAAATGTATCTTGAGCCAAAGAATAACCATCAGCATTTAAGAAACAGCTTACGTACACTAGATGCCTAGTTAAGAGAAAGAGGAAAATAGAAGCAGAAAGGTGGCTTGATATTTGTAGTACGTTGACTGGTAATGTTGAGGAAGATGTGTCCAAGTTCTGAGACCCAGACGCTGTAAAAGCGACCTTCTAGGAGAAAGGGTCTTTGCTGATAGAATTAAGTTAAGGTTCTTGTGATGAAATCATCCTGAAATACCTAGAGGGACCCTAAATCCAATCCAATAACAGACAGAAGACAAGGCTGGGATCCCAGCATTTGGGAAGCTGATGCAGGAAGTTCACCACCTGTTTCAGGCTAGCCCAGGCTAAATAGTGAGGTCAAGGCCTCCCTGAACTACATGATTAGGCTGTCTCAAAAACACTGAAAAAAACCCAGAAGACACATAGAGATGGTCATAGGAAAGTGGGAGCAGAGATTAGAACAACACAATCCCAAAGAAAGCTGCTATCAATGAGAGCAGGAAGGGACAAGGAAGGACTCCTCTGTACAGGGAGTAGAGTGGGCCACTAGCTGGATTTCAGAGTTCTGGCCTCCACAGCAGCAGCAGAATACATTTCTATTGCTTTGACACTCAGCTTGTGGTAATGTGGCACAGTAGCCTGAAGAAGGTAACACAATACTCAAGCCCCACTTCCTCTAGGTGGTGTTAAGTAGTAATACCCAGTGTCTGTTTATGATTTTATCATGCACATGGTTTTGCAGGCTATTGTGCTAAACTTTCATATCATCTTATGAAGTAACTATGATTATTATCCCCGGCACGGATAAAGAAACCAAGAACAAGAAAAGTCAAATAATTTGCACAATGATTAACTTGGAAAAAATGCCCTCAGAATCAAATTCAAACCAGACTCCAATCCTCTCCTCTTAATCACTGTTACTCTTAAGTTTCTTCTCAGTTCTTTTCTTTACATTCACATACCTTAAAAGAGAAGAGGTAATTTTGGTTAAGATTTCCTTTCTGGGGGGATACAATTCACTGAACTTGATTCCTTCTATCCCAGAAGCCTGTTCTCCATGAATAAGGACAGGGCAGACTACTGCTCCTATCACTGCAACACAATCTCTCTCCATCCCTCCCTCCCTGCAACCTTCCTTCTCTTTTTTCCTCACTTTCTATCTCCATTTCTCTCCTACTGTCTATCCTCCTTTCATGTCCAAGGGAGAAAAAAACAAGCTTTTAGCCTTTAAAGGAGGAAGACCTTCATCAAACTCTGTTTTTCCGAACAGTTCTATTTGTTAACATTTCACAACCATGGCTTTCCGATAACAAGAACAGTAAGAGGAAA
Organism: Petromus typicus; assembly: GCA_004026965.1. Lineage (NCBI taxonomy): Eukaryota > Metazoa > Chordata > Mammalia > Rodentia > Petromuridae > Petromus > Petromus typicus. The sequence continues at coordinate 15,528 of PVIR01015484.1, forward strand.
CACAATTCCAGGCAGAGCTGGAAAGAAGCCAACAATGGAAATACATTGCTAGAAAATTCAGGAAGGGCAAAGTGCCCAGTGGCCCTTGAGATCCTGCTATGGACAAAGGTTCTGTGAAACAAACACTGACCACACAAAGTGACCCGCAGTTGGGATCCCCTGGGCATGCAGACACCAGGTGTCTAAGAGCATGAGCATGCTTGATGTTGCAGATCAACCTCCCTGAGTCTTAGTTTTCTCATCTGCAAATTGAGGGTCATAATAGCAACATCTAGGGGCTGGGGATTTAGTTCAGTGGTTCCAGGATCTGCCTGGCAAGTGCAAGGTCCTGGGTTCAATCCTTGGTACCACATACGATACCAGGTGTGGAGACTCACACTGACTAGCAATCAGTACCACATACCACAGTGCTGGGCATAGTGGCTCATGCCTGTAATCCTAGCACTGGGGAGGCAGAGGCAGGAGGATTGCTGCGAGTTTGAGGCTTGCCTAGGTTACACAGCGAGCTCAGAGTCGGCCTGAACTATAAAGTGAGACCTTGTCTCAAAAAAAAAAATATTAATAAATAAATAGCAACATCTACTTCACACATAACACAAGTTAACTATCCCTTATCCAAAATGCTCAGGAATAGAAGTGGTTTAGACTTCAGCTATTTTTTGAATATTTGCCTGTATATAGTAAGATATCTTGGTGATACTGCATTCATTTATGTTTCATGCACATCTACAATAGGTAACTTCATACAACACTTTTAATATACCTGCATTTTGACTGCAACCTGTCATGGGAGATCAAGTGTGGGAGTTTCCACTTATAGCACCACTCAGAAAGTTCTGGCATTTGGAATGTTTTATATTTTAGATTTTTCAGATTAGGAATGCACAACTTGTATTCACACAAAATGAAATAAAAGCTTTACTGTACCATCTTTCCTCTCACCACCCCATTGCTGTTTTTATTTCTTTTTAGGTATGAGGTTACCATATCATTAACTTCTGAGAAGCTGAGGAGGCTTAAAGTAAGGAGGTAAGAATCAAAGTAAAGGGTCAGGGATTTAGCTCATTGATTCCAGCACCTGCCTTGCAAGTGCAAGGGCCTGGGTTTGATCCTGGTAACCACATACAACAGTGCCAGGGGTGGTGACTCATGCTCATCAGCAATCAGTACCACATACCACACTGCTGGGCATGGTGGCTTACACCTGTAATCCCAGCACTCGGGAGGCAGAGGCAAGAGGATTGCTGTTGAGTTTGAGGCTGAGCTCAGATCAGCCTGAACTACAAAACAAGATCCTGTCTCAAAAAAAAAAAAAAAAAAAGAATCAAAGTAAAAAAAATACTCAATGCTCACAATGTGCTCCTCCAAAAATAATTACAAAATAGAAGATGGTTTTGTAATCGGGTAGCTCCTTCTAAAAGTTGCTTGCCAAATAAACAATACTGGGTCTAGGGTTGGCTGCCTCTTCTAGAGTTGGATTTCAGGTTCCTCTTATGTAGAGCAAAGACTTAAACAAAATGAGCAAAAAACAGCAGCAGAGTTTATTTTAAAAAGTAAAACAGAAAAGTGAAAGAAACTGGATCTGAAGACCGAGTTTGGGCTGAATAAAGGATCAAGACAAATGTACACCTTGCAGGACACGGGGCTGACCTGAGAGAAGCCAGAACAGCAAGCCCTGCCTGGTATCTGTGGCCTTTTATACTCTTCAAATCTTGAAGGACCCATGAAAATTTCTACACACAGGTCCTGAGAGGTGGTGCTGTGATCCCGGACCTCACGCTGATGTCAGGTCCAGGCCAGGCTACTGAAAACCTGCTCGAGTTGTCATGAGAAGTCCACATACAGGGCTTCAGAAATAGTTCTGCACATGTGTTCAAGGATCTCATAATAAACAGGTCACAGCTACTTCCTCCATCCTGCTTTGCCACACCTTAATCTCCCAACCCAGTTAGAGAAGAGCAATTTTACTTTAGCAAAATTAAGATCTTTCAGTTTGTATTCTAACCCAACTGATCCGGGTTATTTCATAGCCGCACTCCAGGAAAGTCAAGTTAGGGCCATTTCTATCATTTAGTTAGTGTCAGCACCAACCCCTGCTGTCTCCTAGAACCATTCATTATCTCAGTATAATTTCACTGATTACTGAGACATTACTATTCTGCTGCTTCTGTGACCTCTTCATTTCTGAGATCACTCCTTTGCTTCAAACATGAAACACAGGAAAGAATACTAATATTCCCCTACCCTCTGTTAACCAAGTCCCACAGCCCCAGCATCTGAAATTTAAAAACCAAGCATGTACAATATTATTAGTAGAGAATAGCATATGGTAGCAGACATCGTTAAACTCATTTTGCTGCTAACATTTAACATGTCCATGTCACTCTCACTTCCAAAGTGGTTTCTCTCTACTGGATATGAATTACTAGTGTATGGATTTTTCTTATTATAATTGTTATAAAATATAGCATCATCCACCCCTTATATCTGATATTAACAGTTGATGATGAACTGAAAATCAGGGAGTTAATTAACTGCCTTGGCTGAACCACAAATTCAGAACCTAGATATTGATTCCTCAAAGTCACAGATTTATTCATTCTCAAGCTTTTGGTGGGGATTGCAGGCTTTAAAGCTTCCAACCAGATTTAACCTATTGGTTTATACAGATCTTCTGTTTCTTCAGTGTGATGGTTAATCTTGGTTGTCAACTTGACTGGACTAAGAGATCCATAGAAGACTGGGAAAGCACACTTGCAGTTTTGTTTGTGAGGCTGTTTCTAGAGATGACTGGTGTGTGCGTCAGTGAACTGAGAAGGGAGACCTGCCCTAAATATGTGCAGCACCGTCCAATTGGCTCAGGAATTGTATGGAATAAAAATGGATGAAGAGGCAAGAATCTGTGAGCTCCCACACTGAACTCTTCCACTCCTGAGTTAGTGTGCACTGCTGCTCACTTCATTTCTGTATTAGTCAGCCTTCTGTTGCTGTAACACAATACCCAACACACACAACTTAAAAAGTTATTTTTGCTTCAAGGTTTTAGTGATTTCAGCTTGTGGTCAGCTGGCCTCAAGGCAGAAAGACCATGGGGGAAGCACATGGCAGCCAGGAAGCAGGGAAATGGTGAGAACCAATGAAAAGACAGTCTCTTCAAAGGTAAACCCTAGTGACTCAGTTTCTCCACTGGGCCCCATCTCCTAACTGCCCATTCAGCTGTGAATTCACCAATGAATTGATCCATGGATGAGGTTAGCACCTTCCTGGTACAATCACTTTCCAAAAGCCCCACCTCTGAATACAGGAGATTTCTGGTGAAACATTTTAATTTAAAAACCTAACAACATTTGTCACCAATGCCTGTTATTTCTAAAAAATCTGAGTACAGACAAGTCCTACTTTGATGGGTTTCAAAACTTATGAATCAGCTGTTTGGAAATATTTTTTAAATTTTAATTTGGGAGAGAAAATCTGAAAAATGATAAACAAGTTGTTATACTAGCACCCAAAAACATCATTTCACCAATAGTAAAACTGATCCATGATACTGTAGATCCCAAACACGTTCTGTGAATACACACTTATAAGATCTGAGGCATGTGTGGATAAGTATGCAGAATTTTCACATGCTTGTTATCCTTCATTGTAACTCTTCATTGCACATTTTTTTCTAAAGGCAAAAATCAAACCAATGGGCTAGGGATTTAACTCAGCAGCACAACACCTGCCTGGCCTGTGTGAGGTCCTGAGTTCAGTCCCTAGTACAAAAAGAAAATAAACCAAACCAAAACCAAATCCATCATGCTTCAAGGAAAAGATTCTTTTTTTATCTTTATTGGTACATTACATACATGCATCATGATTGCACTCCATAATGGGGATTTGTACCAGTATAAGACACAACTTAATTCTCATTTGTTTCCATAGCCCTACCCACCCTACCACCCCCCTATATACATAAAATTTGTTTACTTTTTTGTTATAATCTCATTATTTTTCCTTCACCCTATTTTACTTTGAGTATTTTCTATTTCACAATATATAACATACAATTCTAGGACTCATTTACATTTTTATTTTCTCATACCAGAGAAAAGATGCGATATGTACCTATCTGTGCCCTATTTATTTCACTTATGAGGATATTCTCAAGGTATGTCCATTTAAGTAGAAATGATTCAAACCTATCATTTTTTATGGCAGAGTAATACTCCATCCTATAGAAGAACCACAGCTTTTTTTTAATCCAGTCTCCAGCTGATGGACACTTGGGTTGTTTCTAAGATGTAGCCATCACAAATTGGGCTGCTATAAACATGGGTGCACGTATGTCACTGTGCTATGAGTCTTTTAATTCTTTTGTGTATATACCTAGCAGGGCAATGGCCGGGTCAAATGGGACCTCTAATCCTAGGTTTTTTTTTTTTTTTTTTTTTTTTTTTTTTTTTTTTTTTTTTTTTTTTTTTTTTTTAGGTTTTTGGAGACAGGGTCTCGCTTTGTGGTTCAGGCTGGCCCTCAGCTCAGCCTCAAACTCAACATCACAATCCTCCTGCCTCTGCCTCCCTAGTGCTGGGATTACAGGCGTGAGCCGCCACGCCCGGCACTGTGGTATGTGGTATTGGTTGCTGCTGGGGTGAGTCTCCACACCCAGTATTGTTATGTGGTTACCGGGGAATCGAACCCGGGTCCTTGCGCTTGCGAGACAGGCGCCGGAACCACTGAGCTAACTCCCCGGCCCTAATCCTAGCTTTTTGAGGAAGGAAAAAATTCTTTGCTAATGAAGAACTACAAAATGACAGCTTATATGGGAAGCTTGAGTGCCCCCAGTCTTGGGTCACTACCCAAAGCCGGAAGGTGTCTGTGAAAGCCTTCAAAGATCTGAAGCTCTGTCTTCTTGAGAAAATCTCATTCTCTATCTCTTAGAGCCTCTGTACTTTCCTTATTTCATAGTCCTTATTATTCATTGTTACCTTGACTGTCCTCTCTAGCCGTAATTCCAGTATTTTGCATACCTGATACACGTGGTTTTCCTCTACACTAGAAGAAGCAGTGATTCCATCAGAGAGATGATGTGTGATGTGACAGCAGGTTTCAACATCAGTCTTTGCCTCACCTTTCAGCTTCTCTACCCCTCAATCCTTACAAAAGAATAATTATTGTTCCTCGATGTCTCTGAAATCAGACTTCAGTATAGAAAGCAGCCAGGAAAGATGGCCAGCGTGTGCAGGAATGACTTGCCTGTGTTCAAGATTCTGATGGAGTCCAGGTCTTCCTACGTCACTGTGTATGCTCTCCACCATTACTGTTATGCAAAGCCACAAAACAGAAAATGGTGTCAGTACTATTCAAAGCCCATTGTCCTTTACATATGTAGAGCAGTATAAGTATTCCTCACAGCCAGATATAGGGATTTCACCTTTACGGGCTGTGACTTCACACAGATGTTGGGTCTATATTTTTTCTTCCCTTAACATTCCCTTCACTCTGAGCTAATTAATACTCTATTTCTTGTCCTACATGGAACCATCTCAACTCTCCTTCTTAAATGATTTAAAATCCCACAGGATTTACCCTTTTGATAATTTGTCTTTTAGTTTCTTTGTGTTCTATTGATTAAAGTGAAAAGCCATTTGATTTCAGAGGTGTTCTTTCTTTGCAATGATATCTTATATAAGAATTCTTCACTTCTTGGGCTGGGGAGTTAGCCCAGTGGTTCTGGCGCCTGTCTTGCAAGTGCAAGGGCCTAGGTTCGATCCCTGGCAACCACATAACAATACTGGGCGTGGAGACTCACCCCACCAGCAACCAGTACCACATACCACAGTACTGGGCATGCTGGCTCACGCCTGTAAATCCCAGCACTCGGGAGGCAGAGGCAGGAGGATTGCTGAGATGTGAGCTTGAGGCTGAGCTCAGGGTCAGCCTGAACCACAAAGTGAGACCCTGTCTCAAAAAAAAAAAAAAAAAATCTTCACTTCTTAAATAATAATCTCTTTTGACTGCACTTGTTCAAATAAAACCAGTATTTCATCTGGATATGTAAATTTGTAATCTTAGTAGTATAAAATTTAAGCATTTTAGTCACATTTATAGTCCCTATTTATCAGCCTTAAACAATTAGTGTCAGTATTGTATTTCATCTAGTCTTCTGCCTTCTATAAAAATAACATTGAATAACAGTAGAAGACAGCTTTTCATGATTTTATTGGATTATCTTTAAGAGCCCTATTTTCTTATTTACTTCTGGGGCTCATGCACATCCAATCATCATTAATTAAAAAGCACAAACTCTCACAGTAGCATAAATAAAACACAGCAAAGAGTACAGCCATACTTTAGTGTCCTGGGATATGGGCTAGCCTAAAAGGAAAAGCATGCTTTGATTTTGAAAATTAGAAGAGTTGTTGCCACCTGATTGGAAGCAAGGAAATACAAAGTCACCAATTTTTCCAGGAGAAAGGTCTTGT
>PVIR01015484.1:22094-37980 GCA_004026965.1 Petromus typicus
AGGAGAAGGAGAAGGAGAAGGAGAAGGAGAAGAAGAAGAAGAAGAAGAAGAAGAAGAAGAAGAAGAAGAAGAAGAAATACCCTCCCTCAACTGTTGCTGAAACCTAGTCTCTACTCTTCATCCAAGGAATTGAAGCAAGAAGGGAAAGGTAGGCTGGGGATCCAGCTCAGTGGTTCCAGTGTCTGCATGGCAAGTACAAAGACCTAAGTTTGATCTCTGGTATTATATCACAATGCAGGGTATGGTGGCTCACACCTGTAATCCCAGCACTTGGGAGGCAAAGGCAGGAGGACTGCCTCAAGTTCAAGGCCAGCCTGGGCTCCATCGTGAGCTCAGCGCCAGCCTGAACTACAAAGCAAGAACCTGTCTTGAAAAAAAAAGAAAGGAAGAGGAGACATAAGTGTTTCACAAGTTCATTTCTTATTTGTCTTCATCTAAAGGATTTTAAAATTGGCCATTTGAAAGACATTTACTTACAGCTGAAGGCGAGATTAAGGACTAGAGATACTGAGGAAGGAAATGTGTTCTGCTGGAGGATTGGTGGGAATATGAGGAGATACAGCTGAGTCCTCCTGAAATGGAGGCTGACTAAGCCAAAGGCCCAGGAAGCTGCTGCTGAGGGAAAACAACGGATTCAGATCCCGTGCAAGGGATGTCCAATGTTCATCAGGGAAAAGCAAGCAGGCCTCTTTAGAACAAAGTGACAGAGCTGTGCTGACTGTTACTGTACCAAATACTGGAGATAATAAACTTAAAAAGAAGAAAGGTTTATTTTGGCTTTAGGGGGTTTCAGTTCATTGGCTGGTTGGCCTGCGCTTTGGGGTCTAAGGTGAGGGAGCAAATCAAGGTAGGATTGGAAAAAAAAGCTGTTCATGTAACGGTGATCTGGAAGTGAAAAAAAAAAAACAAAAAAACAGGAAGGGAGCAGGGCTCTAAATATCAATCTCCTGCCATCCTTTCACTCATTCCATCTCCTGGAGGTTGCACTATTCTCAGCAGTGAAGGGGCTGGGGACCAAACCCACAACACATGACCTGTAGAAGATACTCAAGATCCGAAGGGGAGCAGTAGCCCAAGATGTGTTATTCAGAAAGCGGAGGGTGAAAGGTTTCTCACCCTTCAGCTTACTCTAAGGAAAAAGAACACTTGTATGAGGAAGTCACCGACTTTATAAAGAAAGAGGATTCTAAAGATGACTCCTTTGACTTTGATATGGTCTACCAGAAGCTTTTTTTTTTTTTTAAGGAGTGGCAAAGTTTATTTGAGAAAGAAAGTGAAGAGTGGAGGAGAAATGGGTTCTGCGGAGTGAGCACGGACCACATAAAGAGAAAAAGAGGGTGACAGCAAAGACAGAAGTGTACACTGTGTCTGGGAAGCACAGTACAGGCTGTCCTGGTAGTTATGCTAGCCCCGCCAGACTGTGTTTTCGTTGCCTCTGTGAATTTCAGCAAAGGCCCCCACACAGAATGTCAGCTGAGCACTGAGGGTTGTAGAGATGTTTGCTTTTTTTAAGTTTATAAACAACCGATGAAATAGATAAAGCTATTAATTCTGGCTCTGCACATGTGTTCTCCCTCCTCCTCTCCAGCTGAGTTTGACTACTCGTGAAACTGGGCACTGGCACCATCAAAATATAAGTGCTCTTTAAATTTTAAGTCACAAATGACCCACACTCAAGCCTGAAGCAAAATAAAAGACCTTTGCTGGGGGACAGTGCAGGAAAGTGGGAACAAAGACATTGGTGGTCAGGAAGAATGCTTCACGGGGATGCAGGCCCACGATACTGTAAGCGATCAAGCAAAATGAGAAGAGCTTTGCTGCAGAGAATTTAGTGGCCACACCTCCTGAATTCTAATTCCTTCTATTTAAAAATCATTAACAGCAGTCCTGGACCCAGGATGTAGCTCAGGCACCATTCCTGCCTGGCAAGTGCAAGGTCCTGAATTCGATCGCCAGTACTGCCACAAATAAAATAAATACATGGGGGTCCTTGTCCTCTTCCATAATCCCCAAATACTAAATCTGGATGGATTCTGAATACTATCTAAAATCATGGCCTTCGTTTTGCCAGTGACAGAAACAGGATCCCAGAGGAAAAGCGCTCGGTCCATGCTGGTGAGCTGCCCTGTGACAGCCCCAGACGGCAGCTTATGACTTTCCTGACTTCTAGTCTCACTTCTCTCATCATTTTTCCGCTTTCTTTTAAAAATTCTTTTGAAATTTTCACTTTTTTAATGACAGTGAGTAATTATACATATTTATGGAACAGAGTGTCGTACTTTGACATAGGTGTACATTTTGGAATAACTGAATCAAGTTAAACATAATCAATAAATCAAATAAGGGACCATTTATTTTCTAATCACCCTGAAAAAGAAAAATATTCCCAACTTTTATATGAGTATACGTAATTTTAAAACTTTCTGTACACACTTAGCAAAATTTTATTAAACCTAAAGTTTAAGTACTTCATCAATCTAAATATAGAAAGAAATCCGAGTTATACACTACTTAGAAAAAATTAAGTTGATTTAATAGCAACAATTGAGTTTACTCAATTAAAAAAAATAAGATGTTGGGAGTAAGTTGCTGGATAAGAATGACCTGTAATGAGCACAAGAATTGTTTTGTATTTTTCTAAAGGATTTGGCAAACTCATTGCAGATGGAACTTGGTCTTTGAAATCCCTGCCATGCTGTTGTTATGTTTAACAATGCAAACTATTTCCACCACAACCCTTGGAAGACTTAAGGAACTCTAACAGTGTCTCCTGGAGGAAAAGGACAGAGAGAGGACAGTTAGCAGGGAATGGGGTGCACCTGGACAGGAGGAGTAACTGCCAATATTCTGTGCCACAGCATGACAACCATGGATGACAACAATCAACTGCATATTTCAAAATAAGGAGGATTTTGAATGTTCTCAACATAAAGGAATAAATATATGTCTGAGGTGTCAGATCTGCCAATTACCCTCATCTCATTACACATGTATACTTTTAGCAAAATGGCACACTATATCCAATAAATATCCAATTATGTATCAATGAAGAACATTTATATTATTCCCAGTATATGTAAAGTTCTGAATTCCCAGAACTATAAGGGAAAAAAGAATATGTATACATGATAAATATGAAGTGCTTTTCATTTCAAGAATATAGAATGAGATTTTATCTACCATTTGTCAGACCCTTTGTAAAGTAAAAGGCACATAAAATAGTCATTTGCTAAATAACTCCCGGAGGGCTCAAATAAGGCTGTGCTGACGTGCACGCACAATGCTTTCCCTTCACTGTCATTTCTAAAACTTGTATTGCTGTCACCCGCCTGAAGGCCTGGCAGGTTTCAGCTTATCACTCAAGGTGTTCTGCTGTCAGTCATAATGTTCCTATTTCTCTGGTTATTTGCTGAAGGTTCCCCCAGTTGTGCCGTCCACGGACCTGCTCTCCCCATTGTCACAACTGTCACGAGTGGGCGTGGTGCTTGTTCAATTCCTCTATGTGAGCTGCTAGCTGATGCTGACTCTGGCTGGTCATCAGATGGCCCCTGCTCTGGCCAGTGTGACCGAGCCCTCTCCCCCTGAGAAGAACAGTACATGTACTGCTGACATTTCATCTGGATGATTGTTTTCCTCTATACGGATACATTTCTTATAAATAATATAATTGTAATACACTGATAGGCAATGCAGGGTATTTTGGTAAATTTATCAGTGAGTTTCTCCAGCTTAGCAGGCATGGCCACCTTTCCCTCTGAAGCAAATAAAAGTTCTACCTGTTTAACAAGAGAGCTTAGCACATGGGAAATACACACTGATTTTTGTTTTTGTTGGTGATTTTCTTCTTTGAAGTGGTTAAACAAATAAGATCTTAAATATTGAGGTTTATTAGCCATAGTATAAGCTAAAAAAAGACTTTCAGTGATTTTTGAAGGAGATTAATTTCGAATTTAAAGAGAAACAAATGCTACATCAAGTCATGTGCTGTGTTAAAAGGAAGAGTAGAAAGAGGAATGTCATGGTTGGTCTCTGACAACAGAGACTTTAACTATGCACAGCTGACTGCTCCACCATGCCACACAATACCCTCCACCGTGTTACTGTGCAGCAAGAAGGCCTTTGCCAGATGCTGAGCAGATCCTGCACAGATGTCGAACAAATGCCTACACCACACTGTTGGATTTCTAAGCTTCCAGAACCAATGAGAGAATGAACATCATAGATACTCTTTTCAAATTTGTTTTGGTTACTTTTGCACACTGGTTTCATAAACACTTTGAAATTTGCTTGCTAAGTACCATGCTGAAAGCAGTACACTAATCTCTGCTTTCTCACAGTTGGATGGTGTTTGACTCATAATCGCCTGCATTCGTGACCTGGGCACGAGGCAGGAGCACAAGTAAAAGCTCAGCCACTACTAGTGTCACCTGTGGGACAGCCAGGTAGCTGCCCCGTCTGTAATTGAACCAATCAAGATGTGATCTCAGAGTCACTCTAGAAGGGAAAGAAAAGGAAGGAGGCACAAACAGAAAGTCAAGGGTGAGACTTGTAAGTGTCTGAACTTGTTCCACCTGCAGTTCACATGGGCAGCTGTAAGAACTGTGGAGTTACTTCCCTTGAGCCGGGAAGAGCCTTGGAAGATGCTTGAAAAAACATATAGCACGTGTCTAAGTGCAACGCAACTTTATTCAGGACTGTTGTGACAGGTGTAGGAGCTACTTTTAGGGACATGACAAGGAAGTCACTAGATGGAAAGAGCCTGATACAACAGGGTTAAATTCAAGACAACCTGGGCTTCATAGTGAGTTCAAGGCCAGCCTCAGTTACCAGCCTCAATTTCCATCTAGTCACTGGATGGAAAGATTACTAACAGGAAAAGCAGAGATACGGGGAGAGCCTGGATTCCTCACTTACCAGGATCTCAACTGAAGGCTGGAGGGGATGATCAGATGGCACCTGAGAGGAGAAGGTTGCTGAGGAATCTGTTCAGACATTGAGGATGGGGTTATGACTAAAGACTAGCTTACCAGGATTCTCCCTTAAAGGAGGCTCAGTAGAACTGGACAGAGATGGGTCCAGATGAGGAAGGGCTCAGAGGGGTCACTAGTGTTTGGAGAACCTTTATGATGGGTGCTTAGTGTTATTTATGCTGCATAGCCAGAAATCATTTTTCTCCAAATCTTTTTCAAGTATGTATCAATGTTCAAAACAAATGCTAATATTTCTTAACCACGGGATACTAAATATAATTTGAGTGATCAAGTCAAGGGACTACTGTTTCTTTATTGAATCTGTCATATCAAGGAAATGGTTCACATTGATTTAGCTTTTATGTATGGCTAACACTGTTAGTAAAATCTGCATAACTAAAATTCATGTAAAAAATACTTGAATTAAAGTCAAAACAATTGTTCTTTCTGCATCATATTTATAAGGTTAAAACAAGAGTTTGTTCCTACATTCTAGTCCTTATTTTGGTTATGCAATTGGTTGAATTAGCTCCCAAGAGTAGGTGTTTAATTCCTAGCCTTCAGTATCTGTACAGGTCACCTTGTATGGAAATAGGGTGTTTGGTACTTAGCAAGCAAATTTCAAATAGATGAAATAAAGGTAAAATAGCTTATAGTGGGCTCTGTGTCTAATAACAATAGCTATTTTCTTTCTTTTGTTTTGTTTTTTTTTTTAGTTAGGGTCTCACTATGCAATTGAGCCTGGCCTTGAATTCACTATGAAGCCCAGGTTGTCTTGAACTTAACCCTGTTGCCTCAGGCTCTCAAATGCTGAGATTACAGATGTGCACCATGAACCTGGAATAAAACATTCATATTGTTTTCTTTTTGTTTGTTTCTATTTTGAGACAGAATCTCACTATGTAGAACTGTTGTTTTAAGAGACAGAAAAGGGAGCTTTGGATCCAGAGATGCACAGACAGTGAAAGATGGCCATGAAGATGGAGGCAGGGTAAAGTGTTGTAAATATAAGCTGGAAGGTTGGGGAGAAGATGAAGGAAAAAGAGGGGAGGAGGGGAGAAGGGGGAAGAGGGGGAGTAAGCAACAAGCTAGCTACTAGAAATTCGGAGGGGCAAGGCAGGGAAGAGATTGCTGTCAGAGGAAACCACCTGTGCTGACATCTCTGTTTTAGATTTCTAGCTTTCAGAACCATGAGAGAATAAACTTGTTATTTTAAGGGACCAGGTTTATAGTGATTTGTTATGGTAGATCTGGGAAACGTGTACACTTCACCTAGAATGAATCTATCTTTAAGGGAGAGGGATCCTCATTAGCCTCCTACTTTTGTGCAAAGCACTCCTAGGCATTGGTGATACAAAAATGGTGCGAGAGATTACAAACTAGTTAGGCAAAAGATGTAAATATATATTTAAATTCTAATGCGCAAAACATTCTTGTCCTTGAGAACCTCCAGCCTCAAGACAGAACATACATAATGTCAAAGATTATATTTTACTTTTTACTCTGTCTCCAACAAACTATCCATTGCAATACACATTATTGCTTTCTTCTTTGGAAATCATATTATAACAGGAAAATAAAGAGAAAAATTAAATACATTACAATTTATTTAAAATTAAATAAATTAAAGAGAAAAATTTTTCATGGTGCAAGTTTCTTTTTTATACTGAACAGAACCATTGTTTTATGTTTGGGATAGCGGCATTGTGTTAGTTTTCTGTTACTGTGACAAACACACCTAAGAAAACCAACTTGAACAAGGTGAGATATATTTTGGCTCACAGTTGGCTGGCTCCATTGCTTCAGAGCCCCTAGTAAAACAGAACCTATGGCAGGGGATATGTAGTAGAATAAAACCGTTCATCTCATAGCAGGCAGGTGGCATGATGGGAGAAAGGGAGCACAGACAGGTGAGAGGACAAAAGACAGTCCCCAAGGTCACACTGCTCGAGATCCTGCAACCTACCAAATAGCCCATCCAGCTATGAAATCATCAATGGACTAATCGATAATGAACTAATTATTTTCTTTTCCACTGTCATATTGTCTTTGTACATGCTTGCAGTGCATAATGCTTGCAAGTCCTCATGGGAAGTTGTCACATGCATTTAACACAATTCAGTTCTTTCATTTCTTTATCCTTCTCTCCTTCCTTCTCCTCCATCCCTTGGGCCCTTCCCTTTTGTAAAAGATCTATTTCCCTATTTTGTGTTATCTATCTTTTATTTCATCCTTTATACTTTGGGCTTCTCATATAAGAGAAATCATGTGATAAACTCGTGAGTTTGATTTACTTCACGTAATTTTATAGTATCAGTGTGCATCCATTTTCCTACAAAGATCTCATTTATCCTTCTTTAGAGCAAGTAGTATTTCACCAAGTTTAAGTACCACATTTTCTTTATCCATTCATCTGTTGATAGACACAAAGGCCACGGCTAAGATTTAGCTAGTGGGAACTATGCTGCTATAAACATGGGTATGCGTGTATTATTATAATATGATGTTTTTAACTCTTTGAGGAAGATATCTAGAAAGGGAAGGGCTAGGGCAAATGAAATGTCTACTTTTAGTTTTTTCAGGAATCTCCATACTAATTTTCGTAATGGTTGTACTATGTAGAAGGGTTTTCTCACCACAGCCTTGCCGAAAATCATGAAATAATTTCTAACTAGTAGTTCCTATCATCTTAATGCTTGTATCCCTCTCAAAATTCACATATTGAAACCTAATTGCCAAATGACAATAGTAGAAGGTAAGGGCTTTAGACATGATTAGAACACAAGGTGCAGTCCTCCTGGGCGGGACTAACATCCTTATAAAGAGACCTCAGAGCCTACCTAGTGTACACCTATAATCCCAACACTCAGGAGGCTGAGGCAGGAGAATCACTGCAAGTTTGAGGCCCAGCCTGGGCTATACAGTGAGTTAAAGGCCTACACAGCAAGACCCTCTTTCAAAAAAAAAAAAAAAAGAAAAGAAAAGAAAAATAAAGGAACAAACAAATAAAAGATCTCAGAGAACTGTCTTGTCTTTTCCACTACAGCAAGGTGACATTCCTCATCAAATGCACATTCTTCTGAGGCTTTATCTCGGACTCTCCGACCTCCAGAACTATCAAAAATAAATTTCTGTTGTAAATGAGCTACCCATTTTGTGGTACTTTGCTATAACAGCTTTCATAAACTAGGACTGAAAATGACTCAGATCTTACACATCCATACTGTGAAGGCTTTCCTATTATTCTTTTCTATGATAGCCCACACTGAACTTCTAGCTGGAAAATGACTCCCCAAGACCAGTTGCTTTCCAAATGATTTCCCAAAGACAGGCTTTTGGGAAGTGATCAGATCATAATGCATTAACCTCATCACTTTCTTACTGATTAAACACAATCACTGAGCAATTTTGTTCAAAGTTACATAGGTTTTAGGACTGGCTGAAGCAAAGACTGGAGCCCAGGTCCTCCAGTTGCAAGGTCTTTTCTTTTCTTCTTTTTTTTTGTGACAGGATCTCGCTTTGTGGTTCAGGCTGGCCCTGAGCTCAGCCTCAAACTCAAATCACAGCAATCCTCCTGCCTCTGCCTCCCAAGTGCTGGGATTGCAGGCGTGAGCCACCACGCCCGGTACTGTGGTATGTGGTACTGGTTGCTGCTAGGAGTGAGTCTCCACACCCAGTATTGTTATGTGGTTACCAGGGATCAAACCCAGGTCCCTGTACTTGTAAGACAGGCACCGGAATCACTGAGCTATATCCCCGGCCCAAGGTCTTTTATTTTCTACATTTCTCACTGGACAATTATCTTCAGTTAAAATCACTTCTGCCTTATCCTACACCTGGTATCTTTTGTCACGTTCCTGGGAAGATCACGAGCTCCGTGCAAAATGGCTGTTCCGTATCTCTTGGGACTAAAAAGCCATTCCAGTAATTATTCTATGTCTTAGTATATTCTCATTTAGTTCTGTTTCATTTATAGAAACAAAGTGAAGATCTCAGTGGTAACTAAATATTTATTCATATATATCTTCTCATTATATACTTACATTTGTGTTTCTGCTGTTCTGAAAATGCTTTTGGACAAGATTCTGAAATTGTGCTGTTAGTGGGTAGATGACTTCTCAAACGTGACTCACCGAGATGCAGATGAAAACATTTAGATTCTACCTCACCCAGCAAAGAATGGCTGTTATCGAGAAACCAGCCAATAACAAAGGCTGGCGGGGTGGTGGGGAGAAAGGAACTCTTCTCCACTGTTTGTGTATAGACTGGTGTAATCAGTGTGGAGATTCCTCAAAAACTAGCATTAGAGGTCCCATTTGACCCTGTTATTTCCCTGCTAGGTATATACATGAAAGAATTAAAAGCAACACACCATGGTGACATATGTGCAGCCATTTTTATAGAACCTCAGACTGTAATAGTTATATCTCAGAAATAGCCCAAATGACCATCAACGGGAGGCTGGATAAAGAAAATGGGTTAAAAAAAATAAAATGGAGTATTATTCAGCCATAAGTTAGGATAAATTAGAGACATCTGTACTTAAATAGCTGCATCTTGAGGCCATACTAATAAGTGAAATAAATAGGACACAGATGTGTAAATACCGCCTCATTTCTGTGGTATGAGAGAATGAAGGTGTGAGGTCCAGCATGTATAATGGGTTTTGTCAAATAGGAAGAAAGTGTTCAAAAGGAAAAAGGAAAGGGCAAAGTAAAAAAGAGGAAAAAAATTATGGTAAAAACACAAAAATGGAAACAAAGTCTATGTATGCGGGGGGCGGGCTGTAGGAAGGGTATGGGGGAAAATAAGAATCTATCTATATATATAGATATATCATGTATAGGTACAAATTCTCAAAGTTGAACGTGATCATTATGAAAAATATACCGATAAACCAAATATAGGAGAAAAACAAAAAAATTAAAACGTGGTTCACCAACTAAATGTTACCAGGTCCAGGTTGCTTACCTCTCTTTCTGGAGTTAGATTCCAGGTTCTTCTCGTATCAAAGAATTAGATAAAACAAACAAAATGCAGCGGCAAAGTATACATGAGAAAGTAAAAGTGGGAAAGAAACAGTTTGTGCAGTGCGAGCTTAGGCTGAGTAAAGAGAAAAAGAGGATAAGACTGAAGATAAAAGTCCACTGTGGGCTCTCTGGGAAAAGTACACCAGGAAAGTCTTCACAGTATAGATATATCCTTCCGGGTCCGAACCTAGAGGAAAGCCGTAATAAAGAAGCTCAATATACGGGTCCTGCGAGGCCAGGCTGGCGTCAGGTGCAGGGCTTCCAATTGGAAACCTGCTCGAGTTCTCGCCAGAAGGTCACGTGCACGGAACTGTCTGCTCACGTGTTTGGGATCTTGCAGTTAGGTGATCTCATCTACTTCCGCAGCTCTGGTCACACGCAAATCTCCTCTCTCCGTGCCAAGGCTACGCGATGGTAACTGATTTCTTTCCTCTATATTTTTGTTTGACTTTTCTAAATAACTCGCATAATGAAAAATACTTCTTTGTACCATCTCTTCTTCAGAGTAGGATAATTGTGACTTAAGTTTGAAATTGCTTTCCTTCAGGGCTGGCGATTAAACGAGTATCAGCTGGAAGTGGTAGTGCAGCACGTGCAAGGCTGAGGCAGGGTCGCCACGCGTCTGAGGCCAGCCTGGGCCACATAGTGAGTTCAAGGCCAGCCTGACCTATGCAGTGAGACCGTCTCAAAAATCCCCAAATAAACAAAGTGGAATTTTGTTGTTGTTGTTGTTACCTTCAAGGAACAAAGGGATTCATTTCAGTGGTTACTTTTCAGAATTTTTTGAGTAAAATGTCTGAGCATAACAGTAAGTTTGGAACTATGTCAGCTTTTTGGAAAATGCTCTAATGGGATTCCATGTATACATGAGATCATGTGCACCTGTGCTTTGGAATGATGATAATAACTAGCTATAAAACTATCCTCACAACAGTTCACCATAAACTGTTCAAACTCATCTTTTTATTGCATGGGCCTAGTTTGTGGGGTAGGGGAAGTGTATTCTAAAAAGTGTTAGCAGAATCA
This sequence comes from Petromus typicus, assembly GCA_004026965.1. Taxonomy (NCBI): domain Eukaryota; kingdom Metazoa; phylum Chordata; class Mammalia; order Rodentia; family Petromuridae; genus Petromus; species Petromus typicus. The sequence continues at coordinate 33,121 of PVIR01015484.1, forward strand.
TGCATAGCAGAACTGTAAAAAATATGGATTCTTTCATATACTCTCATTAGTGGGAATGAACTAAGATCCAAGAGTGTAGGTGCCTGCATGTGTGTATGTGTGTGTGTATTGACTTTGATGATCCACAGGTTTGAGAATGGCTTTGCTAAGAGGTTTAGGCTACTTTTCCACTGTTAGGCATGATTTAAACAAATCTCATCAATTTTCAGGGTCTGGTTCAATGGATTAGGGGAATTAAAGAGAAGAATTTCAAAGACCAAGATATCCCTCCAGCAAGAGCATTCTGGAATCTGGGTTCCTGAAGAAAGTGTAAAACGCAAGAGAGATTTCACAGTGGTAAAGTCAGTTGTCCTGAGCCGGTTCAGACTGGATTTCACAGTCAGGAGATGGTTCTGACGCTGTGAGTGCCTTGCCCATTCACCAGGAAGAGAAGACATTTGGGCTTGCAAAGCATGATGTCTTGCAACCCCAGTCTGTGTGCAAACAGAGGAGGGACATCAGGAAGAAGCAAACTAAAATGTTAAGAGAAGTTTCAACGTCAAAGGACCAACCAGAGGACTGTTCGTACCTCATCATTTCATTTCCTGCTTTACTCGGAACCACTGTAACTTGCTTCTAACATGAGCAGAAAAGGTACTTGCTTTCTTCAGTATAATTTCAGAGAAACAAGGCAGATTTGTATTCTTGGCTTGTGTAATACCTAGTTCTTTTTTTTAATGTGACCAAATATCTTAAGAAAGCCCCTTAGATCCTGTATCTTCTTTGAGATGTGGGTGTCTTTGAAAAGTCTACCAATAGACTGACTCCAAATTTTGCAGGCGATTTCAGACCTTTAGGGATTCATTTAAGAACTCTAAGCACTGCAGATAACCTAGTAAGGGGATTGTACTTTTATGCCACCAGATGAATTCCAGTTCATCACAAAGGAGTGATTGTTACACCTTAGATCAGAACCTGACTTCTTATACGTCTGAGAATAATATTGTTGCAGTTCTTAGCTGTGTGATGTGGAAACATCTGTACCATAACAAGCACCCAAAATGTGCTTACTGCCACTAAATGTATAACATGCTTCATTTTAATCCTTAAATTCTGTACAATGAAGGTATTCAGATGTTCAAGGTTAACTTCTTCAGAGCCACATAATTCTTTAGTACAAACTTTAAAAGCCATCTACTTCATTGCTTTTGCTAGAATGGAAAAACCTACTGTCCATGCAGAACTTCCAAATTTTGCAAGCCATGCTGTCCCTGGAAGTAGTATTGGTTCATGCCTAATACCCTGCATTGATTCTGAAAACCCATCTTATAAAACCCAAAAAAAGTTTTAGTTTGAGTTCTAGAATGTACATGGCCAATTGGCAATCCAAAAGATTATTTTCACCCACTGTACTAGTTATTGATCTCCGTGAAAGCAAAACCTCTGTCACCTATCCTGCCTCACCCGTGTCTCATCAGGACTAGAGGCAGATGCTCAGAGGCAAATACACTCAAGGATTTGCTTGTTCCTCGCAGAATTTTCCACGGGACTGTGAACACCCACCAGGCTTCCTGAAGACTCAGCCTCCCATGGATTTGGGTCCTGAAAACCCCTCATGAACTACAGGCCTGCTGCATTTGGTTTTTGTGAGGCATTGTACATACCTCCAGCTCATAAGATGCAGCTACTGATTCTCAGCTTTATAAGAGTGTGCTGCCATAAAACTAACTTTATTATAAAGTTGAAAATTACCTGGGGAGCATTCATAATATGTCTAGTCTGGAGAAAGTGGGGGTACCTTCTAACCCCGTGCATCTTAACATTCTTAACTACCTTGTGCTTGTTTTTTGGAAGTCATGAATACATACCCAGAACATCTGCACCTGATGCCACAACCAAGTGGGAATGGCCACACATTACCAACTCCTCAGAGTTTAGCAATTATTAAAAAGAACAAATTAAATACACATCACAGTACTGGAATGCTATACCTTTAATGTGTTCTCAATGACTCCTAGGTGCAAACTTGCACTATTTCTAGGTTTTGTTTAAACACATTTTATCTTTGTTCATTTTTTTTTTTTTTCTTTTTGGATACAGGGTCTTGCTTTGTATTTCAGGCTGGACCAGAACTCACAATATACCCCGGGTAAATCTTGGGCTTCACAGCAATGGGCTTTGGAACTCCACAGCAATCCTGTCTCTGCTTCCTGAGTGCTGGGATTATAAGCATGAACCACCACACCCACCTATCTTTGTTCAATTTTTGAGACAAGAGTCTCCCTTTATAGTCCAAGCTGGATTTGAACTCAAGTTGATCCTTCAGCCTCACCCTTCTGAGTGCTGGGGTTGCAAAGCATGAGGCACCATACCCAGCTTTTAAAATACATTTAAACTTTGTTAAACCTAAACCAGACCTTGCTTAAATTTTAAAAATTGTTCTTAGTAGATGTTATATAAAATTGTGTTTAAGAATGACAAGGGCAGCCTGGGGATACAGCTCGGTGCTGGCGCACCTACCTAGCAAGGGCAAGGTCCTGAATTTGATCTCTGGTATTGCCCTCCCCCCAAAAAGAATGATAGCAAAAATATCATATTCTTTTAATTGTTTTAGATTAGTATCATTAAAACCATAAAGAAACCTATTTTAATCAAAATGTGAGTTCAGAATTAGTCACTCTGAAAGACAGATCCCAGGAATCCAGTTAAATTCATTTCATTAAGCTGTTCTGACTTCAGTTTACTCTAGTCCTTAGTAAATTTTAGTATTCTTTATTGGGTTATTACTAACCCTTTTTGGATTAAATTATACGTGATTACAGGTTTTATACTGGACACCACTGTTATAAGTAGGATACATGCTATTTACCATGGTGGTAGATATCAAGTAACTTAACTCTCTCCCTTTTTTGAGACATAACTCAGAAAGTCACTATAGAGCCTAGAACTGGCCTTCTACCACAGCTTCCCAAGTGTTGGGATCACAGGTGAGCGCCACTGAACCCAGTTCTTTAATCCACTTCAAAAGCCTTAATTTCTTCTTCATGGGAAATAGTGTAAAGAATCAACAACTGAGATCCTGTCTTAATAAAGTTTTTGTACAGCAAAAGAAACCAGCAAGAGTGAAGAGACAAGCTACAGAGTGGGAAAATTTTAGTAGCTCAACTAACAGATGAGTATCTAGAACATACAAAGAACTGAAAATCAGACTCTGAATTTAAAGATCTAATCAAAAAATGGGCATCTGAAATGAACCCACTTCTCAGACGAAGTAGAAAGGGCAAATATATGAAAAATGCTCAGTACCACTGGTCAAATGCAAATTAAAATGCCAACACTCTATCTCACTCCAGGAAGAATGGCTATTATAAAGAAATCAACTAACACCACATGCTGGCGAGGCTGTGGGGAGAAAGGAACCCTTCTCCACTGTTGGGAGTACAGACTACCTCAATCCCTGTGGAAATAAATGCGGACATTCCTCTAAAAAACTAGGATTAGAGGGCTGGGGATTTAGCTCAATGGTTCCGGCACCTGTCTTGCAAGTGCAAGGACCGGGGTTCTATCCCCAGTAACCACATACCTATACTGGGTGTGGAGACTCACGCCCAGCAGCAACCAGTACCACATACCACAGTACCGGGCGTGGTGGCTCATGCCTATAATCCCAGCACTCGGGAGGCAGAGGCAGGAGGATTGCTGTGATGAGTTTGAGGCTGAGCTCAGGGCCAGCCTGAACCACAAATCAAGACCCTGTCTCAAAAAAAAAAAAACCTAAAAACAACAACAACAACAAAAAATTAGCATTAGAGGTCCCATTTCACTTCTACCTCCCAGTTATCTTCCCTAAAGAGTTAAAAGCATCACATGATGATGTATCTGAACCCATGTTTATAGCAGTTTGTAATAGCTAAATCTTGGAAGCAACCCAAATTCCATTAACCAAGAAAGGACAAAAAAAAGATGTGACTTTTTTTCTATAATGGAGTACTACTCAGCTGTAAACTTGAGCCATTTATAGCTAAGTAGATGCAATTTAACACTATACTCGTGAAATAAATCTGACACATGCAAATATGTCTCTAGTGTGACAAAAGGGTATAAATAAGAATCAAAAAATGTATATAGATAATATAAGGTGAAACTGTTCAAAAGGACAGGAAAAGGGAAAAATATGAGAAAAGGAAAAAAATAGAAACAAAAGATTTGTAAATAAGGTTGAAAGGCGGGAAAGGGAATAGGAGAAAAACTGATTTGTGACTGTTATGTATATTTAAATTGTACCAATAAAATTTATTTAAAAAATTTTAAAAAGTCTTTAAAGACTTGTAACATTCCTTTCACCTGAATGCTAAAAGAGCCATGTCTGAATATGAATGCATTACAGAGATGCCTGTGGAATGAATTAACCTTGAGGAAGTAGCACTGTTTAAATCTATTAAAACTCTATAAAGGGGAAAGAGATGAAAAAAAGAATTAAGATGTGTTAAAAAACAAGTACCAACTCCTAAGGAGAAATAGAATTATGTACTACAAACATATACGAGTAAACATAAAGTATTAAAAAAAATCCTCTGAAGTCTGGTATCAGTTGTCTCTCTCATGTGATGGAAATCTAGCCTGTGATAATACTGGTTATGCCACCTAGATATGCAAAGCAATCTGACATGCCAACCAAATAGTCTCAATTTAGCTCAAAGTAAAGCTTGTTTAAACATAGTTCATTTTAACAAATGTTTAAATTCAGACAGCTACTGGACGAAGTGACAGATTACCCATTCTTACTTTATTACAGGTTCTTACTGTAGGATTTCTGTAGGAGTAAACAACAGTGCACACATTCAACATTACAAGTCATTGTCTTATGTATTTTTTGGCCTT
>PVIR01015485.1:0-38238 GCA_004026965.1 Petromus typicus
AAAAAAAAATGTTGCTGTGTTGTAGCACAGTAGAGCACTGTTAGTTTGAAGTACAGAAACCAGGCAGTTGTCCCCAATGATACCAACCAAAATATTGAATATAGTTTAAAATGAAATCTCTGCTTTCCCTTGAAACAGACTTTTAGTAACCTGGAGTATTTGGTGGCTATTATTTTATGGCAAGTATATCTGAAACTAACAGCCAACATTATTTTTAAAAATGTTAACCAGAGGGGACAATGTTGAGATTGTAACAAAAAAGTAAGGAAACAAATTTTATGTATATGGGGGGGCGGTAGGGTGGGTAGGGCTATGGGAAAAAATGAGAATGAAGTTGTGTCTTATACTGGTACAAATCCCCATTATGGAGTGCAATCATGATGTGTATATTTAATGTACCAATAAAGATTAAAAAAAAAAATGCTAACCGCGAGAGAAATTCTCACTGAGGTCAGAACAGACAAGACTGACAGGTCTCTTGTCTGTTGGAAAGCCCTGTTCAAGAAATTCTGGCCAATGTGGAAAGACAAAGCAGAGAGGAGACTATTTATACATTTCCCATCTGGGCATAACATGTGAATTACTGAAAATAATCTAGAAAAATAAAAGAACAATAGATCAAATCATGAAATCAGAGGTTAGCAGTAATTGCTCAGAAAATATAGTAGAAAAAAATATTCCATCAAGATAAAACCCTGTTATTCACACAAGAAGACAAAACAAAGTATGTTGGAGTACATTTTCAAATAAAGAAACTTTAATGCATAGAAAGACATGGAATCTTTACAGACAGAAAGGTTCTATATAATAAAGGACAATCAATTCACTCACATTAGTACATAAGTTTCATGAAATTTCAACAGAAATTAATTTCAGGGGAATTTAACAGATTTATTCGAAACCATCCAGTTAATCATCTCTTTTATGATCATACACATTTAAAAGTAATGCCTAGACATTGCTCTAGGGCTCCAGTTGGCTGGAGGGCAGGAAGCTAAGGAAGGCTGCAGCAAGAGTAAGGCTCTATATCCAGTAAGGCTCTACCAGAGGCAAACGAGTGTTTCCAACTATGCACACACAAGTGTCCCCTGGAGGGTGTGATGACATGAGGGTGTGCCACAGAGAAGAGAGGCAGCTTCTAGAAATGACGCGGTTATTCTAGGGGCTTGATGAAGTTAACTTCTTTCTCTCTATAATTTAGCAGTTTAAATAGGACAACCTCTAAACACTGTTTTAATATTGTGAGAAGGTGGGATAGTGCAGAGAAAGCCACGGGAAAAGGAGCAATATGAGTTTATGTTTAAGGCCTCCCTGGCTCTGCCATTTAAGAGGTGGAAGGTCCTACGACCATTTTCCTTCAGCAGGATCTCAGTAAATGATAGCTATTGATATAACAATACTATCCTGGATTTTGATGCTAATCTTTATGAGTTATTAATGTTCCTCGGCTTATTCTTAAAGAAATACTAAAAAATACTAACCTTATTTTTTGATTGTGAAAATAAAAAGGCCAACCGGTAATAGAACAAGACTAAATTACTATCCTTCTATAAATTTAAATATTCTAAAATGGAAATTGCAATGTTGCGTATAAAGTTGACACGATAGTGAAGTGAAAAATTCGTTATCGTGTTTTTTATGAAGTAGAAAAGTATTAAACTTGAGTTAATGTTTGAATAAGTACACTGGATCAGTCAGAACTGATTTTTAAAAAATAAAACACCAAAACATGAATACATTCAGTCTTAACTTATTTTTCAATCTAGTAAGATATACACAACTTAACTTAAACTAAATATTTTTCAGTCCTACATTGTTTTAAAAATCACATATAAGGCTTATATCACAGACACAAACTTTAAAAACTCATTTCAATTAGAGCCATTACATTCTACAGATTTAGCAAGAAAGTAAAAAGATCCCAGTATTTTAACTTTTTTTGTGTTTTGGCTTTTTAAAAGTTCAATTTCAAGCTATGACAGTGAATACAAAGGCATTTTTGAATCTTGTCATAAATTTTAGCAAAGGCAGCAATGGAACAAATTTACAGTATTTAAGACACACAGGCCACCTTGCTAGGCTAGGAATCAGTAGGAGCTAATGAAAAGCGAGTACCTCTTTTCCAGATGTCAAATCTTCCTTCACAGATTACTTTTCTTCAAAGATGCAGGCAGTTACACTTTCTGGAAGCTTTGTGCAGCCTTTGCCAGTGCCGCTCAGACTGTCCTTTGCTCTCCCTTCGGTCGGACTGGGAACTTCCACTGAGAAATCCCCTGTCTTGAGACTTCCTTATTTGTAGCTCTCAACAGCCAATCATTGGCAAGATATTGAAATGAAGCAAAAACTAACAGAAAATGTTCTGTAAACCACCTATGACTGTAACTCTGACTTCCTTTTGAAGCAAAAATACTTTAACCTAAAGAGTTAAAGCATTTTAACAAAAAGCTAGAAATTGAAAACACAAAAATATGTTTGGAAGAATTATAGTTTCACATAAGGCAATTTAAAAAGAAGGATTATTTGATAAATAGTTTTTAAGTCACTTCTTGACCTAAGCAATATATTTATAAACTGTAGGGAAAGTCCAAATTTGAGTACAATCCTTGCTTCAGAGATTACAGAAGTCATTTGGATGACATTTAATAAAATAAAATCTTGATCTCAGGTACTCAGAAGAGGGGTAATGCAAAAGAAAGGTTTACTGCTCATGTAGGTGAGTGTATTCTGGCACACAGGGGAGGTCTTTTACAAATGTATTTCTGTCAGGTTACTTGGGGAGCAAAACATCAAGTTTTATGTACGAATAGAAGGCGGCGTGTGCACCACAGACATTTCTCTTTGTTATAAAATGTTGGAAGTAGAAATGTCCTTAGACACCATCTGTTCCATTTCCTTTTTATTACAGATGAGGAAATAGGAGAGGAAAAATGCTCAGTGTCACAAAGACAATTAAAAGAAGTGCTCAGATTACAAGCTGTATTTTTTCTTTTTTTTTTTTTTGTCACCAACTTTTTTGTATTATGATTTTGGTGTGCCAAGGTATTTGAACTGGAAAAGGAGTGAAGCAATTGAGTGAAGTCCTTGTTCATCTCCTGCATGGTCCAGATGAGAAGTGAGCAGAGGCTTCCTGTGAAGTTCCAGTGCTTACAAGAGCTAGCATATGTAACACTGATTGTTTAGTACAATTCTTATTCTACTTTAAAACACTACTTTCTCTTAAATTATATCTTAAATAAGTATGAGACCTTGTTACTTATAGCAGAATTATTCTATAAAAATTATTTGGGGAGTAGCCAATATGCTAAATAAGCTTGTGAGTACAAATACTCCTTTATCAAATATAATGAAGTATTGCATCTGATGTCTTACTGATGAAATATCAAATATTAAATGGAAAAATAAGAATTATGTAATGCTGCAAATATAGTGAAACAAAACAACACAGCAAAAAAGTGAGACAGCTACTGGCAAAAGGAAAATTTACCTAAGAGTTTACATTTTTGAGTTATCAGGGTTTTCTTTTCTTAAAAAAGTGCTCCTGTCTTAACTGAGAAATGCTCTTTTCTTTGCTCTCTCTCTGTCCCTTCCTTCCCCATATTTACTTTGGCAATTGAGCTTGGCAGACGCCCAAGTTCCTCCACAACTGACTATTCCAAGGACGCTGGCCTTAGCCTGGTGAGGTATTGCCTGAGCGGGGCTTCTGAAGCCACAACAGAGAAGCCGAAGATACTTTTGAAGAAATTCTATCTGAATACACAATGGAAAATGAATGCTAACAACTAGCTTAGGCTGCAGGTAAAGATGGGAAACAGATAGGCTTTTCTTCAAAAAAATCCTTTAGTCTCTCCTGGTTGGTTCCTTTTCCTACTCCCTGCCCCCACTCCACATTTTTTTTCCCTTCTTAGAGTCATAAACCATGGAGCCAGGACTTATAGAAATGCAGAAATAACTAGAGAAAAGGAAAGAGAAAACAGGTGGCAAGCCAGGATCACACAGTTTAGAACACAGCAACCAGGGTGGCTAGAGGAGCAGGGCTGGGGAACCCAAGTTGGGTGTGGGGAGCAAAAGTCAGAGTACCATTCAGGCAGACATGAACGGTCAAGGAGACTGCTAGTCAGAGGAGAGCAGCACAGCCGTGAGGCTGCAGGGCTGTGGGTGCAGGGCTGGTGGAGGCCTTCCTAAGGAAAAACCTCTGAAGCAGCGTCTTCTGGAGAAAGTGGAAGGCAAAAGAGCAGGTCTCTAGATTACTGAGTGGGACTCAGGAGTATACTCCTTCCTGTAGGAGAGAGACAGAGCAGTTTGGCTGCATGGGTGGGCGTTTGAGCAACTTGGTTCAGATGATTAAAATAGATGCTTGCGCGATGTGTCCACACTCCAGGCACGGAGTCAGTGGGAGCAGCAGAACAACCTTGATTCTTCCTGCTGGTGGGTGGTGCTATAGGATTTTGTTGGCCCACAACAGGACTGATCTAAAATGTGAAGCTTCGTTTTAAGTTGAGGACTTGGACCTGCAGGGGTGGTGGATATTTTTTTCTTTGACTTCCTCAACTTCTACAACCTATGTCCTGGGGGACAATGCTAATAGTACTGTTTTGCAACTGAGCACAAATTTAAGCTAAAGTATTGCTTCTTTAGTGGGGATACTCACATTTTATGTCCTAATTTTAGAATTAAATGGAATTTCTGGTTACAGTGACTAGATGGTGCAGGTAAAAAAGAAGGCTGGGGTATGGGAAAGTCTAGTCCTCACAATTCTTAAACTGTGCCCTAATTTAGTGATTGGTGTTCTATCAGTAGCAGCATGTAGTTAGTATGTTTGCTCAATTATTTGTTTAATAAACTTATTGTTATTATTTTTTTAGTTTTTTTTTTCTTGAGACAGTGTCTTGCTTTGTAGTTCAGGGTGGTCCTGAAACTCAGCCTTGAACTCACAGAAATCCTCTTCTTCTGCCCCAAGTGCTGGGATTACAGGCACAAGCCAACATGCTGGCATGTGGCACTGATCACTGTGGGCATGAGTCACCATGTCTGGCTTTGTTGTTTGTGGTTACCAGGGATTGAATCTGGAACCTTGCACTTGCAAGATAGGCACCAAAACCATTGAGCTAAATCCCAGCCCTATTTTTTTTTCATTTTTTTAATCTTTATTGGTACATTAAATATACACATCATGATTACACTCCATAATGGGAATTTGTACCAGTATAAGACACATCTTAATTCTCATTTTTCCCCCTAGCCCTACCCACCCTACCACCCCCCCATATACATAAAATTTGTTTCCTTACTTTTTTGTTAACAATCTCAACATTTTTCCCCTTCACCCTATTTTACATTGAGCATTTTCTATTTCACAATATATAACATACAATGCTAGGACTCATTTACACCTTTATTTTCTCATACCAGAGAAAAGATGCGATATGTATCTATCTGTGCCCTATTTATTTCACTTATGAGGATATCCTCAAGGTATGTCCATTTAAGTAGAAATGATTCAAAGTTCTCGTTTTTTATGGCAGAGTAATACTCCATTCTGTAGAAGAACCACAGCTTTTTTATCCAGTCTCAGCCTTATTTAATAAACATTTATAACATATTATGTGTTAGATTTTTGGCTGGGTGCAAGGATTTTTAAAATACTTTGCTTATTTTTGAAGAGCTCATGACCTTAATGAAGAGAAATATGCAAACGATATTTTATTCTGCTCAGTGACAAAGATGAAAGTAGAAATACATGTAAGGTGTGGTGTGGGCAGAAAGGCAGGTCTCAGGAGTAGAGCTGCACATGATAATGACATAGGAGAGCAAGGCATAGTTCCCCACTTAAAATGCTAGTTTGTATTCTCTAAAATTGAAGAATAAATTTTAGGAAAGACTGACGGAGGTTTGAGTAGGAAAATTTTATTCAGAAAGAAAGCTTCTGCCTAGGAGAGACAGGAGGGGGAAACTGGAAAGGTGGGTAACCCACCCACCACACCGTTCAGAGGCCTTTTATGGAACAAAGCCTTAAGGTGAGGCATGTTTAAGGTTGAATCCAATAAAGTCCAAGGAGGTGGACAAATTAACAGTTAACCAATGGGTAAAATGAGGGCTTCCAATAAGATTTAAAGAAATGGGCAAACCAATGGAATTATTACAAGTATAGTTGTTCAAGCAATCTTTTTTATTTTTATTTTATTTATTTATTTATTTATTTATTTATTTTTTAAGGTTTTTTGAGACAGGGTCTCGCTTTGTGGTTCAGGCTGGCCCTGAGCTCAGCCTCAAACTCACATCACAGCAATCCTCCTGCCTCTGCCTCCTGAGTGCTGGGATGACAGGCGTGAGCCACCAATGGTACTGATTGCTGCTGGAGCGTGAGTCTCGACGTGGAGCATAGGTATGTGGTTACCGGCGATCAAACCCGGGTACTTGAGCTTGCAAGACAGGCGCCGGAACCACTGAGCTAAATCCCCACCCCATATAAGGTCTTTTTGATCCCAGCTGGGCCAAATTCCTGGGCCTTTACTCCAGGGAATTTATAATTACTACATTCCTGGGGAGGGAAGGGGTGGATCTAGATCTTCACTCCCCATCGACACAGTTATTCAGGAGAATGAGGCCTTATTAGTCACTGTTATCCAGGAGTTAGCTTAACAGAGTTGGTGAAGAAAGAACTGTCCAATGTCAATTAAAATCTTCCTTTTAGATTCAAAGCAGGCCTCAGACTATTGAGCACAAAGAATAAAGAAAACGCATTTGGTTTCATTATAGAAAAATCAACATTGCAATAGTCAGAAGTCACCTTGGGGGTGCTAAGTTCCTTTTCCTGGGGGTGGATATCAAATACTATATATGGTGAAAGGTTATGATTTGGGAACCTTGAAAGGGCATTAAAATCTCAGATGAAATAATAATAAATAATGTCTATATGGCATATATTCTGGTTCTACACAATTCTAAGTACTTTATATGTATCACTTTAACTAATCTTGATAAGTACCCAGTGTAAAGATAGAAAAATTAAAGCATAAAGAAATTAATTAATTTGACACATAGCTACTAGGTGGAAACCTTGGCAATTCTGTCCAAAGCCTCTGCCTCAAACCAGTTTACTACAGAGCAGTTGGCATGTCTACTATCCTGGGCTTGAGTGGATTTTCTCATTAACTGATAGCATAGAATTTTAGAGGAGAGTGAAAAAAATTCAAATGTGTTTTCTACCACTCTGTTACTTCTTAAGATGTGTCCTGGAAGCTTACAGCCTGATAAGAAATTAATGAAGTAAGACCACTGCCTTTAATCCCTGTGTGTCACCCAACAGTTCTGTCTTGGGATAGACATTTAAGAACAGTACAACTGAAAAGAGCAAGAGGATGATGCAGATAAAGCCAGGGGAGGAGGGCGATGTAAAAGGGTGCTTTTATTGGGTATTGGAGGAGCAAATTCTCCTTGACAGCCTCGGAGCAGATTCAGTACCATTACTCAAGCCAAGTGACAGTGCACAGTTTGTTTCTGAAGCTTTATTCATCCTTCTTTCCCCCCACCCCTTTCTAATTTCTTATGTATAGTTTAGTAAGTTTTACAGAAAATCCATGACACTTTCTGGAGGGTACAAGGTAAAATATCTGAGTTTCTATAAATATCTGTAAATTGACAGAATTTCATCAAGGAATGAAACATCTTACCATGGAAGAGTCTGTTTCAGACATTATAAATTTTACTTTCTCTTCTAGCGGCCAAGGTAGCAATACATTCAATTTATTGCCAAATAACCTTTTAATCTTGATATATATACTGGGATTTCTCCTGTCTAATGTTAATGAGAATCCAACCAAAATATATCTCACAGCATTTTCTTTTTAAACTGAGAAACCTGGAAATGTGCTTTAGATATTAGGATAAAATATAAGTTAATGACCTTCATTTATGGAGATTCAGGATTTATAAATGACACCAGATTTGTATTGCCTAAAATATATTTCTTATGCATTTATAAATTCCTGAAATTGAAAGTGCAATGAGATGCATATGGTCATCAATAATTTTCTATGTGAGCACACACTGTGCAGTAATTTAGTACTGATAGTTTCTAATCTTAGCAGAATTAATAGATCATATTTATAATTTTCCATAAATAAGAGGATAAAAACTATTTTACCTCATCTGTGACCTCCAAAGCATAATGGCAGTGAGACAGATCTGAAGAAGAGAAAAACAGAGGAGACAGGATAATCCATGAATTCTGGGGTTTCTGTGACTTTAATAATAATACAATGAGTCAGGGTTTCAATGAGATCTGACCTTTGAAAACTGCTTAGCTTAACTGTAAGGAGATGTTGGGAGGATTAACTAGCTAAAGCCTACAAAGTGATTTCAAGGTTATTTTTGTGTTATTTACTCTGTGGTTCACTGGTTAAGTTCCATTTTATTTTGTATTTAGCAGGATGCTGGATCGATGATGAAAGATTCAATAAACACGGGCATTGTTTGAAGGGGAAAGATTGGGTAGTGCCCGAAGTGTCAGAGTAATTCTGTGTGGGAGCATGCCATTCATTAGACAGGCTGGTTGAATCCTTCACTTCAAAGAAGAGGAAATTGAGACAGGAAGAGATTAATTGATTCCCTCAATATTAAATAACTGACCGATGATGTTGACAGTTTCTCAGTGGCATTGAGGACAAAGTCCTTGATCATCTCTGGTTTTATAATCTAGAGATGCTATTAGGGTTTGGAAGCTTAGCGGGACATGATTGGAGAAATTTTTCTAGATATTATATTGGTTAAAAGACTTAGGTGCTTTGTTTTTTTGTCACTGGGTTTCAGATTATAGTCAGTGTTTGAACGGAAAAAAAAAATCTAGGAACACTTCTTTCCTGTGTCATTCATTTAATCATTAGTCCTTCATTCATCAGGTGCTATATTCTGCTCATCTTTGAGGGGAGGAGCCCACAGAGCCAGGGTCAATAGCTCACTCTGTGGCACATAAGAGTAATTTAAATACATATCTTTGTGAAGTGAAAGTAGAAGAAAATTGAAGGACACAGGGGCTGTGGTATACTGAGTTGGGTCCACATTCTGACTCCTCCCTTGACTAAATTGCTTAAACTTTTGGTGACTTTTCAAATTGAATGAATTAGAGTAGTAAAGCATTTAAAACCCTGAGATATGGTGAGACCACATAAGAGGATTTTATTGTTTATTCCTTGATATATTTTGCTTCATTGTCTCTGTGAAATCATAATATGAATTAATACAAATGTTGCAGAAAAACTGAATGCAAGGAAATGAAATGATTAAAACAAGTTATTATTATTATTATTATTTAATCTAGGCCACTTCTATGTTGTATTTTCCTCTTCTGCTTAAATCTTTGTATGTTTTGGGAAGCTAATTCTACCTGCTTCCCATGGTAAGTAGGTTAGTTTAAATCCATCATTACATTACATTTCTCTGGCCTTTGCTGTTGATTTAAGGGGAAGCAATAAGTACATGAAAAAGTACTCAGCATCTTTGGTCATTGGAGAAATGCAAAACAAAACAATATTGAGATATCATATTATTCCAGAAAGAATGGCTATCTTCAAAAACTCAGAAAACAACAAATGTTGGTAAGGTTGTAGGGGAAAAGGAATCCTCCTACACTGGTGGAAATGTAAAGTAGTGCAACCACTATAGGAAGCAGTATGAAAATTCCTTTAAAAGCTAAAAATAAATATTCCATCTTGCCCAGCTATCTCTTGTCTGTGGCCTATTTTGTGATAATATTTTTGCAGAAAACTATACATCTTTCCTGCTCTTCCCAGACAATTTTTAGAGTAAGAACAGAAGATATCATTTTGGTCCAGCAGTATTGATAATTGATGGTTGCTTAAGGCCTTTGTATATTTAGATTTAAATTTTTAGTTTGTCTAAGGATATAATTTTTCTTTGAAGATTTAATATGAGAATTTACCTTTCTAGAATTTGAATGCTCAATACTTTTGTGTTTATTTCATTTATAGCAATCAGGATATAAAAGTCACTTGAAATAACAGATTCTGGCAGAATGTCAAATGACTCTGGTTCTTTGCATACTTTGGATTTTTGTCCTATTTATTTATTTTAGGGTTTTTTTTTTTGAGATAAGGTCTTTCTTTGTAGTTTAGGCTAGTACTAAACTCACTATTTAGCCCAAGCTAGCCTCAAACTCACAGTAATTCTCCTGCCTCTGCCTCACATGTGCTGGGATTATACGTATGAACCACCATACCTGGCTTTTATTTTATTTATTTAGGCATTAGGGATTGAGCCTGGGGCCTTCACACTGTGCTACATACCCAGCTCTTTTTATTTTTTATTTTGAGAATAAAAAGTGACTCCTTAAGTCACTAAGTTGCCTAGGCTGAGCTTGAACTTTAGATCCTCCTTCCTCAGCCTCCCAGAGTACAGATGATATAGGTACACACCCCCAAGCCTGCCTGAGGTTTTAAATAAGTGCTTTTAGGGTTTACTCTCCAGGGATGAAGGTCTTTCTTTCCCAAGCTTCCTATCTCCCATCATTTAAGGTCCAATCAAGAGGTAAGAACTATTACTTATTAATTTGGACAGGAAATGTTCAACATAAGAATTAAAATTATTAGGTATACCAGATGATGCTTTATAAAGAGATAAACAAAACGTAGTAGAATTCCTTGGGGGGGGGAATTCCTTGGATCTCTAAGAAAGTACATAAACAAGGAAAAAATGTGAGAAAAAAACCATGTCTCCCCTCCCCCCACCTGGAATTCAGACAATATTGGAAGATGTGGCTATGGATCCTTCATTACAGTGTAGTTTGCTTGGTTGCCCAAGCCAGCACTGTCCGCAGATACTAGGAAGCTGACCATAAGTTCACTATTGTAATTGGATGAGAAGTCATGCACACATGTGCCACTACACCTTTGGGGTAAATGTTCTTCAACAGATCCCTCATGTGTACACATGGCAGCCATGACACGGGAATAAGGAGCACGTGGAAAGCAGTTGATCCAGGAAGGAAAATCCCCCACTGACACTGGGCTCACTACAAAGGAGAAATATTCCGGGATCCAACTCCATTTTTGCAGACAGAAAAAGATGGCTTTGAATTAGGGCAGCAGTACATTTTTAGTGGCACACTTTAGACTACAGGGGATTATTTTTCTTTATACCTTGTTATATCTTTGTTCAATGATAGCTTTTACTTAAATATATTAGCTATATTCCTTAAGAGTCAGTGAAGCTGCTGTTAACATAAAATACCTTCTCAGCTGTCATCTCTACCTATGTTTTTGTAACCCCTAAATCTTCTTGAACTGATATCTGAAATAAATGAGCCCTTATTTGTAATACAAGACTTTGACCCCAGTTAAAATGTAACTATCTCATGGAGAACTATTATATAGCCATTATACTTTAACACTATCGAAGGCAATAAATCCTCTCAACATCCTGAGGATCTGGTGGCTGACATTGTATCTTAATCGCCATTCTTGTTTGAAATTTTCTACAAATGGTATGAAACTTTTGATGAACTCAGAAAGTATTTTCTCTTCTAGCCTCAGAAACATGGCTAAAGTTTGACTGCTATTCTCCTTTTTGAACATATGCTTCTGTTAATTAAAAAAAATTTACTTGTCTTTATGTAAGGAGACAAAACTAATATTTCTGACATAAGAGGACATGCAATTTAAAACTTTATGTGATGGAAGGTTTGAAGACAGAGTTTTCTCTTTGCATTTTCTCATCTGGAAA
This sequence comes from Petromus typicus, assembly GCA_004026965.1. Taxonomy (NCBI): domain Eukaryota; kingdom Metazoa; phylum Chordata; class Mammalia; order Rodentia; family Petromuridae; genus Petromus; species Petromus typicus. Next base: position 11,737 of record PVIR01015485.1, read on the forward strand.
GATGGCAATATTTTTAAATGGCGATGAATTAGTGTTTAAAGTGACTTTTAAGCTTAATTTAAAATTTGATGGAGGATCTGTTGTGATGGTGCATGCCTGTAATCCTAACACTGTGGGAGGCTGAGACAGGAGGATTACAACTTTGAACTCAGCCCGGACAACTTTGTAACTTAGTCAGACTTTATCTCAAAAAAAAAAAAAAAGTCCAAAAAGGAATTGGGATATAGCTTAACGTGAAGGCCCTGGAGTCAGTCCCTGCTACCATACACAAAAAAATTGTTGGTGGTACAGCTCAGAAAGTTTGTGCAATTATATTATAATAATATAACATTTAAACTAATAAACACAGCATCCTCTTTCTCCTCCCTAATCCTAGTAGTAGGTGTTTGGTAGGTCTACCATGAGAAAATATCAGACCTTAGGTGGCTTAACTAGCAGGAATTTATTTGTCACATTTTCGAAGGCTGGAAATCTAAAATCTGGGTGCCAGCAGAGCTGGTTTCCTCTCAGGACCACGAAGAAAGGGATTTTTTCACGTTTCTCTCCTCACCTTGCAGATGGCTTTCCTCTTGCTACCACTTCACAGAGTTATTCTCTTGCAGGCATGCCTCCAAAGTGTCTATGTCTGAATTTCCTCTTCCTATAAGTACACCAGTCTGATTGAATTCCTCAGTGAAAATACACTATGCTTTGATTTCTCTTTGAGCAACCTCTATTACGAGCTTGTTAGGTTCATCACCTTGCCTCTTTTGATTTGGGGGCTTGATGTTCTGGATCAGATTTTTGTGTGACTCCTTAAAAATTCATACATTGCATATGATCTTAATATTTTTCTCCGCTCCAAGACTACAACTGACATGCAAAAACAACAGGAGAATTCTACTTCTATCGCTATCAGTACTTTTGCTATTGAGACAATTTCAACACAATATTTAGATTCTGTGTATAATGGAATTTACATATAATACAGTGAGATAGTTTAATGTACAGATTCATTTCCTCAAAACATTGCTTTAATCAACAAAATTGGATCAGTTTGTTGTTCAGTATTATCCCTGTAAACTCCCATTATTCTTTCAAAATGGTTCCCCAAAGCAAGAAAATGGACAGACTGGAAATAAGAGCTATTGTAGGCTAGCAAAACAGAGGAGACTCCTAAAATCTCCAGTGAAGATTTCTTAGGCATGCTTGTTAGAGAAGGCCAGAATCAAGGGCCTTAATCTGTCTTCTGATCATTCGTGTTCCCAATCCTCAAATAATGACCTGATTTTGATTTGCTTGTTCCTGATTTTGGTGTAATTGTCAGACTGCAACAGCCTGTGTCTCTGAGCTATTTCTGCTGTACTTCTAACGTTAATTATAACGTTTCCAGTCTTGAAGGTATAATCTGGGCCTGCTTCCTGCTCCTCCCTTGCTGTCTAGAGCCTTGAGTTTGTTTCTATGACTCATCTCACTGTCACGACTCAGCGGGAAAACTCTTGCCTGTGCTTTCACAGCTTGCCTACTAGTAAACAATTCGGAAGTTAACACATCTTCAACTTCAAAAAGCCTTTTCTTTGGTTTCATCTTTACTGCTATTGAAGCCAGTTTTAAAGGATGGGGGAAAAAAACATAGTTTTGTCATCTCTACAAAGTCACCAAAATGTCTTAAAAGATGACAGAATTAAACCACAACAGATTCAAACTTTTTCATCTTCTAGGTGTTTCTACTGTGTGGGTTTGTTGTAAGTGCAGTGCTCACTGGATACAGCTTTCTGTAACGTTTTGATGGAGACTAGATTCACAAGCTGAAAACACTAAAAAAGCCTTTTTTTTGGTCCCAAATTGGCATTTTCTCAATAGGTAAAAGAGAGGATTACTGTAACTTGGACATGATAGAACCTCCTATTGTGGACCTGCTGGTAGAAAAAGGAGGGAAATACAGAGATGGGGGAAATTGTAATTATTCTGTATTAATGTGGTTCAGCACACAAGACAAGGAAGATGGAATGGGGCAAACAGAGACAGAAAATGGCTGTCCAGTGATACCTGGTGTTCATTGAACATAGCACAAAAGGAATGATACATCTAAGACAGTTTAGATATGTTCTGATTTTCAAACCTTCTATTGCAGTTTGGCTTTTGAGTGTTCCTTAAAGGTCCATCTATAAAAATCTTTGTCCCAAGGATGGTGTGGTAGAATAACTAATGGCTAGTTTGGAAGGGCCAGTTGAACTGGATCTGGGCATAGAAATTGTGAGAATTTGAGAGATTAAATTGTGAGAATTGTTGCCAATGGCATAAAAACAGAACTGAAGGGGAAGATCATGGGCTGTTGATTTTCTTGGAGAAGCTTGCCAAGGCTGGTTTTCCTGATGTGAACTTGGCTTGTCCACACTGGGGCTTGGGTCCTCACTGTCACTGGAAATGGCTGTTGTTCTCATCGGGAGCTCTGATCTCCACTTTGGACATCATAGTCACTTCCTGGCTCCAGTGCAGACCCCTCAGTGGGGTGGCACAATCCTTCACTCCACCAGTGCAAGCTTTCTAGCTTCACTACTACCCCTTGGGGCCTTCTCAGTGTAGATCCTCAGTATGAGCAAGCACGAAACATTTCTGTGGGCTCTAAACCAGTGGATGGACACATGGTGGGCATTGCCTTAGACCTGAGGCCTTCAGCTGGCTGTGTGTAGAGCGTTACTATGAAATCTAGGCCCTTGGCTGTATTCTTTGGGTCTCCAGCGTGCGGATAGATCACTTGCACTCCTCTGTATTTAACTTTTTGGATGACCATTACAAAATAAACCTGTAAATTATGTGTAGTTTATTAAATCTGTCCCCTTGAAAACCTGGACTACTACAGGTGGTATCGTTGGGAGGTGGCTGACCTTTTGTGAGGTGGGTTTTGGTAGGAGGCTCTTAAGTCAATAGAGTGAGCCCCAAAAGGGGATTTGGGAACCTGGCCCTTTCCTCTTCTACTTTTGCTTCCTAGCTATGAAGTGCATGATTTGGCTTTGCTGCTTGCTGTGAATGTGTCACCTCAGGCATCAGCATTTAAGAAGTTTCTCCATTTGATTTTTATTTGCAGTCAGCATTGCAAACTTTATGATATTTTATTTCTTTAAAGACCTCAAGGGGAAAACTAAGCATTTACAACTCACAAAAACAGCTCTATATATCATAAATGCATGATATATAAAGGAATATGAAAACTATAGTAAATATCTAATTAGAAGTGTTTTTAATATGTTAAAAATTAGGATGAGAGGAAACATGAGCTTAAATATTTCTATATTTTTAAGTTTGGTTAAAAATAAACAGTTGTGCTGTCATTTAGTTTAAATTTTCTATGCAAACAGATATTCAGAAGTATAAATTGGGATTAAGTCTCTGGAGGCCTGGATTTACTCTGTGAGCTCCTACTGGAGATTAACTGTTGTTGAAACTGATGAATGCCCGGGCAAAGGTGAAGGATGGGTGTTAATTAGATCGCCTTGAAGTGGAGCAGCTCCACAAAAGGCTAATCTTGGAAATGTAGAGATTCTTTTAATGCCTTATCACCTACTTTACAAATTTCAGTGAAGGAAAAGAACTTAATTGAGTGTCTATTTTGGGCAGGGCTAACCTTTCTCATTTCATTTTCAAAACACACTGTGAATTAGATATAGAAGCTAAAGCAGATTCAGAGATTAAATAATTTGGACTTAGGTGGGAAACAGCAGATCCAGAGTTTGAACTCAGGTGTGTCTGTCTCCAGGGTTTGTGTGTATCAAAGGGGAATACTGTTCCTATGAGTGCAGATGGCCTTGTAACTTCATGCTTCTTTATATTCATAAAGATATATCTTATACGTAGCGGGTATATTAATTCTTTGAAAATGAATGATTAAGTCACATAGGTAGCACATTTTACATGTATAGAACTGTGTATTTTACCTGGCAGTAAACAGGGAATGATCTTCATCTTTCCACACATTCTTTTTCTGCTAATTATTCAGCTATTCCCAGTTTATCATCTATTCCTTTTATTCCCATGGAGCTGAGGAGCTAAATGCTGTCCAACTCCCATGAGTCCTTTAGCTGCTAATTCTGGCCTAATGGTCTCTGGAGATACAGGTGGACAGTCAGACTGGCCCAGGTCTAGAGATGCCCCAGAAAATTCAATGAGATAAATGGTGTTAGACTCAGGTGGAACTGGAATAGAGTTGTAGGGTCTGTTGGAACTCATAACATGACAATCCAGGTCCTTCTGAGAAATAGAGTCAACAGAATGTGTTTGTTCAGTCATTCTGAGGGTAATTATTAAATGAGCTTAAATAATCAGAAGTAGGATAGTCCCACAAAGGACAATAAAGCATACCAGGAGCTACTCAGTCCAGAAAGATGGAAGCTTGGAGAATCTGCAGTCTGATGTCCATAAGTGGTGACAACAAGAGGAAACCATACCTATTCAGAAAGTGTTGAGCTTAGGTGAGCCTGTGAGACACCCCTCTTCCACTTCTTGTTCTCTCTGTGTTTGAAGCCTACTGGACGATGCTGCTTATGTCCAAGGAAGGTTTCCCCACTTAGTTTGCTGTCTTACATGTCAGTTTTCTCTGGAAACATCCCCACGGACATACCCAGAGGGTGCTTTACCAAATGTATAAGCTTCTCTTAATCAGTCAAGTCGATAACTAAGATTAGCTATCATACTGTCTTTCTCATGCTTTTCTCCTCTGAGGTAACCATAAAAATAATTCTCTGACCTACTTTCCTGAAGGTAGTCAGAAGACACTCATGGGATGGATAGCCTACCTTATATCAAGGAATATCAGAAGGAGATGCCAAGATATATTAAAATAAACATGTTTTGCTGAGACACCTCCTCCAGTTTATTTTCAGAAGATTAAAGCCTTTGGGCCTCTTCTCATATTTCTGCATGACTGTCCCTAAATAGACATTTTCCCTTATTCTTCATTTCTGAAGGCTTCTGGGTCACAAGGAATTTTATTAAATAGATTTGCATACTTTTAACTTGATAATCTGTCTTCTGATGTAGGGTGTCAGATAAGGAACTTGTGACAGATGAGAAGACAATTCTTCCCATCCGTTATAGTTTCCACACTTTTGAAGATTAGTTCAGGATTAATCTTCAGTAATTCACATAATTCTTTTTTCTTACCGTACTGGGGATTGAACCACAACCTTGCTATGGCAAGGCAGGTGGTAGTGCCACTGAGCTAAATCCCTGGTCCAGTAGTTCATAAAATGATTCCTGAGACTGTGTATTTTTTAAAAAATAATTATAGAACTGAATAAAACAGATCACTTTCAAAGATTTATTCTGGCCTTCCTCTTCCTTATAATTTGATGTATTAAACACTGCTCAAATCACTAATGTGGAGCACTAGGGACATTTTTTTTTTTTTTTACAATAACTCCAAGATAGAATAACTCAACATTCATTAATCTAGTAAAGTGTTGCTAGCTAAGCAGAAAACATAATTTTGTAGCCAGTCTGAAATGTACTGGCTGTGTTACTTTGGGTTCTGCCCACCTTTGATTTAATGTATGGCTGATTTCTTTTTTAGTCAGAGTTTATGTGAGAAAAACAATGGGAATAGTATTTCTGACTCATTTGATACAAAAGTGTTATCAGTATTGTTAGATACTTGTATATAATAGCTTTGAAGTTAAAAGCTCCCAAATAGAGAGAATTTATTGCAGCTATATAGGACCAATTTAACTTTTTTTTTTTTCTGTTTTCTTTTGAGACAGGGCCTCGCTTTTTTGTAGTTCAGGCTGGCCTTGAGCTCAGCCTTGAACTCATAGAAATCCTCCTGCCTCTGCCTCCCAAGTGCTGGGATTATAGACGTGAGCCACCACACCCAGCACTGTGGTATGTGGTACTGATTGATAGTGGGTGTGAGTCACCATACCCAGCATTGCTGTATGTGGTTACCGGGGATCGAACCAGGGACCTTGAACTTTCAAGGCAGGCAAGGTAACCACTGAGCTAAATCCCCAGCCTTAACTTTTTTTTTAAATACTTCATATGCTAGAGAAGCTATGTGATTTCCAGAGGTGCTAACACTGTAATTAATGAGATCAGGTAGGATCAACGTTAGAGCTGAAGACTGTTATCTTTAAGCAGGAAAATACAAGCCATCTTGTGTTCAGGAGTCTGTGTGTACTGAAAAAATCAAGCACTAGGATCATGGTTTTTAATTCATTCTAATCCAGCTCCTTTATTTTCCAATACTGTCAAGAAATCACTAAAAAATGAAAAATTACATATTCATATGTCATCTGTTATATTAAAATATTTCCCAAGCAAGCATTTTTTATGGAGTAAAGAAAATCATCAATTAGAGACTTTTAAAATGGGCAAGAATTTTTAAATGTAGCATAATTTTTCTTCCAACAAGGGAATGCATATTTCCTTCCAGGCAGTACACTGTGGTGTCAAAGGAACACATCTGGTGAGCAGAAGTCTGGCTGGAAGTTGGCTGCTACTCAGTTTCTCATCTGTGCTTTCATGTGGTTCATATCCTGATCAGTATTTCATGGCGATCACGACACAAGATATTGTACTGCGTAGAAAATAAAGGGATGAATGGGGCGTGTATAGCTCCGTAGTGAATTGCTTGCCTTGCTTGTACAAAGCCTAGGGCTGGGTCTCCTCCATTCTTTTTTCCTAACTTGAAACCTTAAGAGATCAGCTACAACAAGAATAGGTCCACTTTGGGTAGGTCAATCAGTGACTGTGGTACTGCAGAACGAATGTATGGTGAACTCTGAGATTTGACGGTGTGACCTTGTGGGTTCTAGAGAGAGAAAGCACATGCACTTTATGCAAAGCGAATTTTTGTGTTACCTCTTGAGAGAGTGAGAGCTGTAGGAAGGAGGAGAGGAAGAGTGTGTGAGTTGTAGTCTGAGGTGTGTGTTAAGAACTCCTCTGATAAGTGGATGGATATTAACGGGAAGATGAGGAAATGAATGTGAAATCTGTGACTAACTGGTCAAAGTACACAGACTTAGCCCCTTTCATCTGTTCTCTTGCTTCGTAATACTTGTAAAATAATGTTGTTAATTTTCTTAGAGTTGTCAAGCAGGGACTACAGTTAAGATTCCCATGCCCTATCAGTGCCGATTTCTTTAGCTTAAGTTATAGAAAAATACAATATTAAATATATTTTTGAAAAAGTGAGAGGAGAAAGCTTATCTCTGACCTTCCCTTTTTTTGATCACATAATATATTTAGTTAAAATTACGTGCATGTAACTTTGTTGCCATTTTAATTTATCTGACATCTGTTTCTTTTCTTTTCTTTTCTTTTTTTTTTTTTCTTTTTGAGACAGGGTCTTGCTTTGTAGTTCAGGCTGGCCCTGAGCTCAGCCTCCAACTCACATCACAGCAACCCTCCTGCCTCTGCCTCCCGAGTGCTGGGATTACAGGCGTGAGCCACCACGCCCGGCACTGTGGTATGTGGTACTGGTTGCTACTGGGCGTGAGTCTCCAAGCCCAGTACGGTATGTGGTTACCGGAGATCAAACCCGAGTGCTTGTGCTTGCAAGACAGGTGCTAGAACCACTGAGCTAAATCCCTGGCCCTGACATCTGTTTCTTAATAGTTTGTTTTTTTTTTTTCAGTGATCATGTATTCATGTATGACAATTAAAAAACCTAGTGCGCTGAGCAGATGTACTGCACTTCAGTTAACTGTTTCCCTGTTGTTGAATATTTTATCCTCTTTAACTCTTTTCTCTTTATTAAAAAAAATCAGGCCATATATATGTATCCTGAACATAAACTTGGTGCTGAGAAATTGTTGTATATCATTAAACATACATTTTCTCATGACTTTTTGCCTTTAAGTGCATTGTATATGTTTTTTCTTAGGTGGTATAGAAAAACATAATTATTGAAATTCCACTTATGATTTGTTTTTGTTTTTTGTTTTTTTTTGAGACAGAGTCTCGCATTTTTGTAGTTCAGGCTGGCCCTGAGCTCAGCCTTGAACTCATAGCAATCCTCCTGTCTCTGCCATCTGAGTGCTGTGATTACAGGCATGAGCCACCATGCCCAGCACTGTGGTATGTGGTGCTGTTTTCTGGTGGGTGTGAGTCTCCATATCCATCATTGTTGTATGTGGTTACTAGGGATTAAACCCAGGCCCTTGCACTTGCAAAGTAGGCACTGGAACCACTGAGCTAAATCCTTGACCTTTTGATGATTATTTTATTGGAGTGCTTCTCAAATCTTAGTAGCTAGTAAGATCATCTGTAGTGCCCATTACAATGCATATTTTGGGCCCAACCTCAGATATTCTATTATGTTGATACGGAGGGTGAGCCAAGGCATTCTCACGTACAGTACATATACATAAACAATTTTCAGGGAAATTTAGACTATCTATTGACACATCACTAGTAGAATTAGTCATACAATGATAAAAGTTCTTTACTTGCATTCAAGAACACTTTTTTTTCTTTTTTGAGACAGGGTCTGACTTTATAGTTCAGGTTGGCGTTGAGCCCAGCCTCAAACTCACATCACAGCAACCCTCTTGCCTCTGCCTCCTGAGTGTTGAGATTACAGTCAGGAGCCATCACACCTGACACTGTGGTGTGTGGTACTAATTGTTGCTGGGCATGAGTCTCCATACCCACACCCAGTTTTGTATGTGGTTACTGGGGGATCGAACCCAGACACTTGCACTTGCAAGACAGACATTGGAACCACTGAGCCAAACCCTCAACTCTAAAAAAACTTTTAAAATCATGTTGTACATTCTTATGATTCCTGTATCCATATAAATTCTTGTTGGATTGTATCCCCAAATGCATCACACAGCAGAGAAGAAGACCAAATAAAGATAGCCTTGTCCCTGAGCTGGAGGACAGAAGAGGTGCCAATCATATGCTTGAGGAGATGAGTGAGGGAAAGAACTGTAAGAAGGACTCAGACAGCACTCACAGATCAGTAGTCTTTCCCAGCTTCAAAGTTGTGTGATGAGGAAATGGAAAATTTATTTAGCTAAAAAAATCTAAACAGAGATTTCAGTAGGAACAATGTTTAAAGATATTTAGCCAAGTTTATAGTTTGATGAAACTAATGGCTTAAACTCATTTTCAGCACTTGCTAAAAACAGTATTGCCATCCTATCAGAAGAAAATATCTATATATTTATCACACTTCCTCCAAAGATATCAGAGAATAAATGTGTGATTAGAACTCAGTATGTTCATATATGATGTTCTCCTATTTTAGAGTGTCCATCATAAGACTCAAAGCATTTGTCAAACTGTTCTTTTTCCTTTATTTCTCAAAATAATCAGTGAGTGGGAAGATATCATTTCTATTTTATAATTACAGAAAGAGAAGCATTGCAGAGTGGATTTCTTTGCTTATAATATCACATCAGCTAATAAGCTTTTTAATGTAATTCTTGGGAGGATTGAGATCTTGCATTTTTAGCTTTTAGCAAGTGTATTACTGTTAGCAGACAATTTTCTATGAGTCTCACATATTTGCACATCTTAGAACAGAAGCTCAGACTGTCCTTTATCACAGAATATATTTTCAAGGAGGTTGGTACAGCACACACTCTTGAATTCAGAGACAGTCCCTTCTCTGGAGCAAAGAACAAGCATAACTGTTGTCTAGTTATTTAAGATCTAACTTGAAATGCAGCCTACCACATATCCTGGCATCCACATGGGCCCCTCTGTATTGCCTCTGTGGGATTTGAAGAGGAACTGAGAAGCACCAGCCTGCTCATGCTGCTTGTTGTACCAGTAGTTAGTTTAAAAAGAGTCGTGTGTATGTGTGTGAGTGTTTTAAAAAATCTTTTTAAGATAAAATCTCAGTAGGTAGTTCACGATACCCTTGACCTCACTTTGTAGCCCAGGCTGGCCTCAAACTCATGGTGATCCTTTTGCTACAACCTCCCTAGTGCTGGGATAACAGGTGTGCATCATCATGCCTATGTTAAAGTCTGCTGTCACTGACCTACGAATTTAATGTCATCAGCTAATGCCCAGAAAATTGTGGCAGGTTAACTTGAGCATTAATCAACAGGGTAAATTATCAAAGCTGTTAAAGTTCCATACAACCACAAAATGGTTGTGTTAGCTTTCAGTCACTGTGACAAAATTTCCTGAGAGAAACAACTTATAAGGAGGAAAGATTTATATTGGCTCATGGTTTTACAGGTTTTTCTCCAGACTCTTTGGGCCTAAGATAAGACTGAATATCTTGACAGGAAGCATGTAGTGGAGCAAAGCAGCTCACATCGTGGAGACTGGGAAGTAGAAAAAGGTAGAGAGAGGAAAGGGCAGAGGACAAAGTATAGCTCTCAAGTGCACATCCCCATTTACCCACTCTCTCTGGCTGGGACCTATTTCCTGTTTCTGCCATCCCAGTGTCACAATTGCTGGAGACCAAGCCTGTAACACTTGAGCTTGGGGAAGAGGTAAGGCTTAAATGCTAAGTGTTCAAAGACTGCAGAAAAGAATTTTTAAAAATAGCATATAGTAGACTGTAGGTTTTCTGACTGCAAAATTATGGCAGTTAGCTTGCAAAGAAAGAAGCCACACATTTCCTTGGGAAAAAAAAGATACTTATTTGAGTGGAATAACTGCTAACAAATATGGTTAATTTACATTCTTTGTATTTGAAACTGTAGAATTTGTAATTATAAACTTGTATAAATAAGAGATGTCATCTTACTTTATTTTTTGTAAGTTACAAAGCTGATGGGAAATCCAGTATTTGCCTTTATTTTGTTCCTATTATTTCCTTACAGAGGTTTACATTTTGCCCAGGAAATGGAGGCCAAGCCAGTACAGCCCAGTATGGTCACTTCTGACATGCTTTTGTCTAAGCCAGCATTTATCTCCTGAAGCAGCTGACACTGCCGTTTCTGTGATGGTCTTGGCCATGGACACACCTACTAAAACCCTCCTCTCACAGGTGGTGAAGATCGCAGGCTCCTCCCATTCATCTGTATTAGAGAGAATCTCTTCTCAGTGTCAGGCCAATTTCTTTCTCATCATCTCCATAGCACAGTACAGACAGTATCTTCAGTAAGCTCATAATTTCTGGAAAATAAAATCAGGAAGCAAATACCCTGGAATGAAGGAGTCCAAAGCATTTAGGTATTTTTTGGGGGAAAAGGCTGAAGGGAGAAAAATAATTCAAGAATAGAGCATACTGTTTCAAAAATTTATTCTACCACACTATGTTTTTGCCTCAATATTCTGGCTAGTTCAGCTGCTTTCTCTAATGAAATGAATGACCATTTTAGAGTGCTCCCTGAACTATTTCAAGGTGACAAGTTCCAGGACAGCAGCCTGGGATGGAGTTTTAGGGATACTGAGCAAAATGAATAGGAAAGCCATAAGTTGAACCCTTATCACTTAGCACTCTTTGGTCTCTTCAACTAGGAACCACTCTCCCAGTAGCAGGCTTTCAAGGTAAAACCGACCAGCAAAATGCTTGCTTAACCCGCACTTTTATATTTGAAGACTATGTAAATGACAATAAAACACTGGCAGTATGTGCAGATTCTCTTGCATACTAGATTCAGCAAAGAAAATATGGTCTGTCTTGACTCTCACTGCTGTCAAGTGTTTAAATTGTCCTTCCAGCATATATTTAAAACACATTGTCATTGCAATGTTACCAAACAGTGAGCAAGTCAACGTATCTGAGACCACACAATGATTGACATTTTATAAGTCAAACAGAGACATGGAACCTCATTCTGTGACTGCTGTTTCCAGCTCCGAGGACTGCTGAGAGCTTTTGACAGTGTGGAGAGATGTGTAATGTTGGTTCACAACCGCAAGCTGTAGAGTCAGGAGGTAGCCTCGGCTCCTTGGTTACTTGGCATACATTGCTTCCTCAAATGGGAGAGAACTGTGGGAAAGGACAGGAATGTCACCGATATATTTTAAAACAGTTGTGCTTTTCTTGGTAAATGTTAGGAGGTTTTCTGACTATATTAGTTCCTGTCTTGTACTTTATTTGGGTTTAGAAAAGGTGAGCCTATGTGGGAAACACGCTCATGTAGGACAGGGGGTTACACAGAAATCCAATGGTAAGATACAGGCCTTTGGGGTTACATGTTTATACATGGATGAGTAAAGTTCTTGCCCTCAATTCAAATCACCAAGTTTACCACAAATCATGAGAAAAATATAGCTAATATTCAACTTAAAAATTAAAATTCACACATAAAAAGAAAGGAAGATTAACCTCTATTAAAATTCAGTTCTAAGTTCAATCTAGTTTATCAAATCATACCTCAATTGAGTTAGGGTGGAAAATTTTTTTGTGAACCATTGCAGAAGATAGAAACTGCATTTTTCATTGTTGTATTTTAAAAGTGTAGTTCAGTGTCCAGCTCAAAATGCATCCTTGATAAATTCACATGAAAAGAGAGAATGAATGAATGCCAGTAATTGATTGAATAACAGTGAAAATATAAAACAAACCTTTCATGTTTACTAGGTCTCATTTTTAGAGGTCACTCTTTCCACTGGCTTTTTTCAGCCCCAATAACTATCTCTTCTTTTATTACATCCTTTTTTTCCTAATTAAATATATCACAGTTCACAAACCCTCAGAAAATAGCAAGGTTATCCATTAAGGAGTGTTTTTGGGCCCTCATTCCCCTAGTAAGTATCCCTGGCAATAATTTTGTCCACCCCAAGAGGTTTTTACATACATTTCACATTATTTAGATGGAGAAAGAAGAGAACAACATGATCAATGGAATTAAAGCTTTTGCATAATTAGGGAAAAACACCCTTTGCCTGGCACAACTTCAATCTTCTTTTTCACCAGCTGCTAAGTCATTTTCATATCCCTAGCTGCTTTTTCCAAGTACAAACACACCTGTTCCTCCAGCTCAATACCTATTTCATGCTGGCTCCCTGTGAGTAGGAGATGTGTATTTTGACTTGTATCAGAGCTGAATAATCATCTCTTTTTTCTGAGAGGTCAGTAGTCCTTTGGCAGTGATAGGCATTGAGTGCTGGTCAACCTGTGAGGTTTTCACCTGAGCCTTTGAGAAGGATAGCTAACTTAAGCAAACTCTTTGTAGGATAACTACAAACTTGAATTTTTGGGGGGTCAGCTTGTTCCTGTATTAATCTGTGAAAGCTCTTCTGGCCTTGCTATTCTTTATGAAAAGGTCAGCAAAGAGTGTCTGTGATCAGTTCAGACACAGCTGATCTTATGCTTCCAAGTCTGCTGCACAGAAGTCACCCATAGGACTTGGTGACTAGAAGCCAACAAACATTTTGTTGTGGCACTCAGGGAAGGAACTTGATCTGATGCATAGAGGCTACACAGTTTATATACAAGTAAGAACAAAGCAAAAAGGAAACAAATATTAAAGCAGGAGATTAAGGGAGTTCAACATTAGAGCTATTTTGCAGCATCGAACCAAAGTATAAAACATTCCTATCGCTGCTATGCTTGTATTTCATTATATGTGGATTAATTATATGGAATTCAGGGGTTTTTTTGTTTGTTTGTTTTTTGTTTTTTTTTTTTGCATTTAGTGTCTTTAATGCTTGTTTTAAAAACTGCAGAATGCTCAGGAGTTTCTGACACATTTTTTTATGGAAATTTTGTATAGGTCACCCACCCTAGTTGATTTACAATATTTTCCAAAATAATGGTGTCATTCTGAGGATTTCTTTCCATTGTTCCATTCTGTATTCCTCCCATCTGGTTAGTACATCACTCATCTTAATTAGTGAAATGCCATCCTGTGTAATTCTCCCTTGCCAGCAAGTCATTCAGTTCCCAAATCTCTTCTTCACCTCCATCATATAGTTTAGTATTTTGCAACAGGAAGACTGTAACATAGCACATTTTCCCCTGAACAGGGAAAAGTGAAATCCTCCACAGCAGTGCTAATTAAGCAGAGTTTAACATTAGCTTTAATTTAAATCACCTCTCTGGAGACTTCCTAGCATATACCCAGGGTGTCACAAAATATGAAGCCACACTCTCTCTCAATTAGCATTCATTTATTTGGGAACAACACCAAGCAGCAATAAACAGGTGCAACCTGTTCTTTTTTAAATTCTACCCAACAGCAGCCTGCTTATCAGAGGCATCAGAAGTAGGATCCTTCTCTATGTGACTGGGTTAAACTGTAAGATAACTGTAAGTTGTCTTCCATGGCATTTCTCTCTCAAATTGTAGACGTAGTTTTTCAGTGTAAAAGCTACATCATGGTAGTGCATTAACTGTAAAAATAAGCTGTAATGAAAGGAAGCAGATCACCTTCAAAGTGGATTGATTTGGCCAGAAGTCATCATAAGCAGGAAGAAGATGGTGGTACATAATGCTGGAGATGAGACTGTGATTGTGTTATGTCTAGGGATTAGGCCATTTAAAAATTTTTAAAAAATCACTCTTACCCCTGCTGCAATCTCTCCCCACCTATTAGAGCTAAGCCCTCCAAACATCTTCTGCTTCTTTCTGGCCAGTGTTCCCATTCCTGAGCCTCCCCAACCCTTCTGCTTCACCAACTGCCAATGCTCAGGATAAATCTGATGATATTACCACACCAGCTTAGCCTACAGTGCTCACATTAGATATCTCAGACAAGCATTTTAATATAAAACTTAGAAAATTTCCTTTCACTAAATACCAAAACAGAATGTTTATTATTTGTCTTGAAATAAATAGATATATTTATGTGCATTTATCATGTCAGTATGATATATTGAAGTGTGCATTTATGGTGTACAGTATATGTTGATGTATGCATGTATAGCATATATGTTGAATTATGTACTTATAGTGTACAATATGATATATTGAAGTATATATGAAATCATTCAATGAAGCTCATTAATAAATGTACTATCTCAAATAAATATTTTTACATGAGACTACAAAACATCATTATCTCAAATTTTCAATACAGCCTCATTAGCTACAGTTACTATACTATACATTAGAGCTCTTGAACTCACTACTCCTATTTGACTATAATTACATATCCTTATATCAGTATCTCCCACATTCCCTCCCCTAACTACTCTAGCATCTGGTAAGACCATTCTCTTCTCTTGCTCCATGAGACAGGTTTTAGATTTCACATATGAATGATATCATGGAGTACTTTTCTCTCTATGCCTGTTTTATTTTACTCAACCTGAGGCTTTCCCTCAGGTTTCCCCTCTTCATAGCTGAAGAGTATTCCATTGTGTGTATATGTTATATTTTCTTTATCCATTCATTGGTTGATGGATGCTTGGCTGATTCTGTATATTGGCTATTGTGAATAATATTGAAATAGACATGGGAGTGCAGATGTCTCTTTGATAAACTGCTTGCATTTTCTTTAAAAGTATACCCAGAAATGGAACTTCTAGGTAATACGGTGCTTCCATTTTTAATATTTTGAGGAACTTCTACAGTATTTCCCATAGTGACTGTGCTACTTCATATTTACACCAATAATATTTAAGTGTTTGTTTTTCTCCATATCTTTGCCAACTCTAAAAAAGAATATTTTAAATGTAAGAAAAGAAGCATAAGTCTGCCCATTTACCTTCATCAAATTGTAGTATGCAGGTAATCATTTAATACAGTTGGGTCAGTTGTTGCAACTGAGAATACCTCAGTGCATTTACAAATGTGTAGAAGTAATACATTTTTAGCTTGTCTGGATTAGATGATCTTGGCAAATTTAGAAAAAACACAGAAGCCTTTTATTTTTCCTTGTTATGTAGATTAGAGCCAGAATTTTAATAAATAATAAGTATGAGAGGTGGGAAGAAGAAAAACATTCAAAAGAAATATCAATAATATTAAATGTCTCCTAGGTCCCATCTGTTGTTCGATCCATTAGCTAAGAAATTGCAAAGAGCACTAATAATAGTATTTGAGATTTAAATAGTACTTCTCACAAAGAGCTTTGCCATTGCTCACTCCTATCTGTTTATACAACATCCTTTTGGGGTGAGTGCCTAGGAAAGTGTTTTACAAATACAAACACTTTGGCATGGCATTTAGTGACTTGGTGAGGAAAGAAACAGTGATGTCTTGCTCTAACTATGGCACACTTTTCTAGTAGATCCATTGTTTAAGTTTAGGGGAAACAGTCCCAGATGTAATTTGATCACCTACAAAGCACTGGACATACACTTGTGGGCAAAGATTGGACCCTCTGCTTAAGAGAATGATGGTTGGGTACATAATAATGTAGGTTCAGGGCCGGGATTTAGCTCAGTGATTCCAGCACCTGTCTTGCAAGCACAAGGACCCGGGTTCGATTCCCCTGGTAACCACATACAATACTGGGTGTGGAGACTCACACCCAGCAGCAACCAGTACCACATACCACAGTGCTGGGCATGGTGGCTCATGCCTGTAATCCTAGCACTCGGGGAGACAGAGGCAGGAGGATTTCTGTGATGTGAGTTTGAGGCTGAGCTCAGGGCAGCCTGTACTACAAAGCGAGACCCTGTCTCAAAAAAAAGAAAAAAAAAATGTAGGTTCACTGTAAATGCATCAGTAAATGTCCTCTGTTAGATGAAAACACTTCAAGACCTTTCTCAAGGATATTTGTCTTTTCGATGGAAGTACGTACTTATCATAGGGTCAGTCATACATATATGTGTGTATGTATGTATGTATGTATGTATGTATGTGTTTGTGTGTGTGTGCATGTGTGTATTTAGATGTGGAACTTTTGGTATGGTAGTCAAATCTGAGGCTATTGTTAGTATCACACATGTAGATCAGAAGTCTGCAGTAAATCTGATCACAGACAAATATGTAACCAAGTCCTGCAGGTTTTCGATGCACTTCAGTGAGTTTCCCTGAAGTGTGCTGTTGGGTGTCATTTTCTGCTGAAGTAAAATGCTCCCACTGGAGTCCAAGCAGACTTGGTCGTGGGCGAGACCAAAGTACTTCACAAGAAAAACCACAGGGAGAGCAGAGGCTCTGTTCGTATTCAGGAAAGGTTTAGTACATCAGAAAAGAGGGTTGAATTATTTTTAAAGCATAGTCTAGATTCTCAATTTTATACATTTTTGTAAGTAAGGGAAGCAAACATTTAATAGATTTATTCATTTCTTTTACTCAAGAAATATTAATTAAGCTGTAGTATATGTGAGGACTTGGTCTAACTTGGTTGTAGACAGAGAACTTAACAAATCTCCAGTTCTGGAAAGAAAAGATTGGTAAACTAGGGAAGAGAAACAAACTTAGAGAAATAAGATAATTAGAATTTCTTGAAAAGTTCTCTGAAGGACTTGAGTGATGAGAGAGAGAGAGACAGAGAGAGAGAAAGTACAAGAGTGAGGGGGACTTTCTGAGAGAGTGACGCTGAAGCTGAAGCCTAAACTCACTGCAAATTTGATGTCTGTGCTGTTTTCCCTGATCTCTACTGAGCCCCGTATGCTGTAAAAGTAGTATAGCATTTCATCACTGAATCCTCTGGAATAAAATACACCACACACTCAGGTTCTCTTACAGGGACTCTCAAATGTTCCGGCCTCAAGCTATCTTTATACTCTTAGCAACTGTTGAAGATGCCCCCAATTTTTGATTTAAGTAGATTATATTAGTATTTACCATATTAGAAATTAACAACATTTATATACATTTGTTAACTTACTGAAAAATAATGTGATGGCTTTATTATTAATGTAAACTTCATAATTATATATTTGTCTACTACACATTCATATACAAGTATAATTATTTTTAAAAACAAAAAATTAATTTAGAGAATGGCATTGTTTTCCATTTTATAAATCACTTTAATGTCTGACTTAATAGAAGACAGCTGGATTCACATGTCTGCTCCTGCATCCAATCTGTTGTGAAATGTTGTTTTGGTTGAAGTGCATATTTTAAAAAATCCAGCCTCACACAGCTATCTGGATGGAAAAGGAAGGATCTCGTGTCCATCCTGAAAAACCTACTGTCACACAATAGCTTTCATCTCAGTATGTACATATTGCAAATTACAGGGAAAGTGAAAAATATTCATGATAAGTTAGATGTCTGGTGATCTCACTTATGTCCATATATATTACTTTCAAGTGGTTATCCTCTCATTGTTACAGGCATGCATTGAGTTAAATTCATGTCAAAATAAAACTCAAAGATGACTTCCAGCAGCTTACTCCTTTTTGTGCAACTTACAAAGTGAGTTTCTACATTTCTGAACATAGAAAATGTAGCAGGTGATAGAAATTTACACACTAAGACTCATATTTTCTACAACTGATTTCAGTGTGCTCTCCAGACCTCACTCCTGCTTGATGCACAATCCATTGGCTGTGCCAATAACATATACCTGCAGCCTCAAAACAGTTTTTAGTAATTATGGAATTGTTCAGGGTCTTCTCTTGTAGGCAAACTCATAAAAAAATTATGCTCTGGGACTTCTGCTTGCCTAGTATGAGTTCAAGGACTAAGGGAGGCCCTAGAAATTTTCTATTTATAATTTTGTATTCTTTTACTTAAGGACTCCTTAAACTGTGCCAGATTTAGGATTTATGAAAGTTGGATTTTTCCTCTTTTCCCTTCAAGTATCTTCCTTTCTTTTTCTTTTTGAAAAAAAGTATGGTTCATGTCTCCACCATACCTTGAATATCATTTTTTTTTCATTTAGTCCCTTCTCTTCTTAAAGTAAACCTATTGAGTGAAGGACCTCCTGTTATAAATGAGCATCTTTAATCTGCAAATCTGAAATCTCAAATATTCCAAAATGTGAAGCTTTTGGAGTACCAAACAATGCTCAAAAGACTTTGAATACTGGAGTATTTTGGATTTCAGATTTTTAGATTAGGAAGATCAGTCATTAAGAACTGTACCAATATTCTAAATCTGAAAAGCCAGGAAATCTCAAACACTTCTGCTCACAAACATTCAACATATGGGCTAAAAGGTTAGCTAAGTGGTTCCAGTGCCTGCTTTGCAAGTACAAAGTCCTGAGTTCAATCCCTCATACAAAACAAACATTCAGCCTAAGGGATACTCAGGCTATACTGGTCTTTGAGTCCTTATACCTCACATAATTTCTGATACAAGATAGACACTTGAAAAGTATTTCCTAAATTGATGAAAGTAAACAATTATTCCTAATTATTTCTTTTAGAATTCTAAGTTTTATTACATTGGTTTTCTCTAGACTGAAATATAATTAAGTTAGCTTTCCTAAAGCCCCAATATTCCTCAATACCTATTTAGTAAGGAAATTTATCTGTTTAGTTATGTTGTGTGTGTGTGTGTGTGTGTGTGTGTGTGTGTGTGTGTGTATGTGTACATAAACATGTAAAACCTAAGCCTACTAAGAAAAATTAGTGCAGGGACATAAAGCATTTTGAGCAAGTCCTCCTATTATAATCTACGGAAAACTAGTAAAATTTAGAGACCAAAGCAAACGGAAATTATGTGGTTCAAATCCAAAAGAGATTTACACTCTGTTAACAATTCCACAGCAGAGTTTTAATAAAATGTCCTAAATAGCAAAGAATTATGCAGGGAGAGGGAGTCATGCTGCATGTAATTTTATCTGCACATATTTTAGGTGAGAGGATGCTGCTAATGCATCCATTTTTTTTGGTCTTAGACTAATAATCTGGGGATTTCACTGTTTGGAACATTAAGATCTTTTTCACATTTTAGAGACTAGGTTCTTCATTTTAACTTGACTTTGCATGCTAAACTAAATAAAGCTGAATCAAATAACATATTTTGCCCTGTGTTTTCAAAATGATTTCTTTGCTGGATGCACATTTGGACCTCAGTTCCATCCCATATCATGACTGGATTTCCAGAAGCATCAGTTGCTGAGGTTCCAAAAGCCCTCTCAGGTACCCTCCATATGGTCTTCCTCACACTGTTCCCGAACTATGACTTTACTCAGTGAGTGTCTACCTAGCAGGGAAACATGTCTCATCTCTTCTGTGCAGTTCTATCAAGTGCTGCAAAAGCATAAGGTGATCTCAGTCTTCTTTCTCTGCCTTGCATCTGTGACTTGGACAGCTAGTCCTACTGGGCCCAGGAATCGTTTGCGGAGGTTCATGCACCAGCCATATCTTTGGATTCAATATAAAAAGTCATAAGTTTCTAGCTTTGGCATATATTTGCTTTCTTTTGTGCATTTCTTCCTTTTTGATAACATTTTCCCAAATCAAGTTATATTTATGCTAGTTAAAGTTTCTTATACATTTTTCTGTTTTGTTGTTTCTTCAGCTTCCTCATGTAGATTAAAAACATGATGATCAAAGATTGCTTGGCTGTTGGCCTTAGATTTGAGAATCTGTGAAGGCTGTGATATTTATTGAATAAATTCCAATATGTGATCCAGCAGAAGTTTCTGTTTCTGCACCTATTAAATGGGCTTATTACCACCTGAGATAGGATTTCTTGAAATAAATTGTGAGCGAATGCTTTGAAAGATGTATAAAGTATCACACAATGTTGAGTTGGTATGTTGACATATGTCTACAGTGATTAAATTTCTGTGGGCAATTTGGTGAATACATCTTTGTTCTGTTATAAAGACCAGCCATTTCAGCTAATTCAGCCAAACACCTGGTCAAATCTATTGTAATAATAATATTTTTTACCGGATTAATAGATCTGTCTAGAGAAAGTCCAAAATAGCTTGGAAATTTAACATTGCTAAAGATGTTTCCTGTTTGTCTTGTTAATAGCACCTGTATGACTCACTTCTGAGCCAGATGCTGTACTTTATCATTTCATAATGTGTCATTTCTGCACGCTGGCTTTCTTTCCATAGTTTCAGGAGCAAAATATATCTCATCTAACCCTTAGAATAGTGCTGACAACAGCTTCAACAGGTAGTTTTAGCTTTCACATGGACATAGAGATGAAAAGTTTTCTCAGAATCAAGCCAGCAGAGAATACAACATATGGCAGGAAGAGGAAGAAGTAAAGACTAGTTCCTGTAACAAACCTCTCCGAGTTTTGACAAGTCTCTCTGATACACTGTCAAACCACCCTGGGGCTGAGAGGCAGGTAGCTATTCTCTCTCTACTCTGAGAGCTAAGATTTGCCTGAGGAAAGAACTTCCTTACACTGTTATCCCACAAACCTGTGAGTTTCTCATTATTAGATATAATAAAGAAATAGTCTGTAACTCCAGCTGCTGCCAGATTCAGCTGAGTAGGTACTCAGCTCCTACTTTTGCCATTTCTTAGACATTTTAATTCAGTAGGTGAGCAATGGGACTCAGTTGTTTATTTTTAAAGTTCTTTTGGTGCATCTGATGTGTAAAGTAGTAAGCAGAAATGTATTTCCAAATTAAATTATCTGATAACTGTCCTAGAAGATGGAGTTGGGAGACCTCTGTCAGAGCTGTTTATGTGAGTAGATTAAGATAGAGCTTCACTTCTAGGGTTCAAATCTGCAATGCACACAGACTAACAGGCTAGGTGAATGCAGGCAGTGACCTGTGTCATTTAGAGTCAGTAGTGAGGGAAACTGTGGCAAATAGGAGAGTGAAGCTCCATTGAACAGCACTCCATTTCACAAACTTATATGTGGAGAGTTTTTACACAAACTGAAGTCTTTCAAGAAGGTTGGAAGAAAAGGAGAAAGGAATTTTTTCATGCTGAGAGTTTTCTTCACCTCATCCAAGAAGTTCTTTTTTCATATGAAATACTTCTTTTTAAGGTTTATAAAACAATGTTAAGATAGTAAGTGTACTTTGTGTATCTTGTAAATTGCTTTTACAAAGATGGAGGAGAGGAATATGGTTATAATGACTCTATCCCTGCCTTTCATTTTATCTTCTGTTTTATCTCTTCTGCGTGCTCTTGAGCTGGATGAAGATGAGCAGGAGACAGTGAACTTGATGTTCAGTTTACCTTGATTTCTTCATCTACTGGATCTACTCCTAGTCCTGTGAAAGTGGTTAAGATGATGTCAATAAAATAGGAGAAAGAGGAAGAAAAAGTAATTCAATAAGATTTGAGAACTATTTTAAAGTTACAAGTATTTTACAGGCATCTGTTGAAAATGCTGCCTAACTGTGGTATTCTGGGTTTTTTTTTTAACTTCAAGGCAATAAAATTTTATGAGTCACTGAATACATATTTTGACATCTGGCTTCACTGTTTTTTTTTTTTTATTGAATGCTGTAAATTTTCAGCATAAGAGTTTCCTTCTTGTCAGTCTTTGATACTACATTTTCAGTCATTTTTCTGAGTAATTTACAGATGGTGGTACCTAACTGCCTTTGAGGCATAGTTTTTCATTAATTCTCCAGCTAGAGCAAGGAATGAGGACAGGGAATTGGAAAGGTTACAGTTTGTGTCAGTCTTAACTTTGGCCTTTTAAAACCCCGTGATTTTTTATCCTTTTCCTACTTCATTTTTAAATTTAACATTTAACATTATTTAGACATGATTTCTTGTAGATTTAAAGACTTTCTTCACTTAAAATTTCATTCTGGGGCTGGAGATTTAGCTCAGTGGTGCTGCTGCTTGTCTTGCAAGTGCAAGGACCCCAGGTTTGAACCTCAGTAATCGTATACAACAATGCTAGATTGGAGACTCACGTCCACCAGCAATTAGTACCATATACCACAGTGCCGGGCTCATACCTGTAATCCCAGTGCTCAGGAGGCAGAGGCAGAAGGATTGCTATGAGTTTGAGGCTGAGCTCAGGGCCAGCTTGAACTACAAAGCAAGACCTGACTCAAAAAAAAAAAAAAATCATTCTGCCACTCTAACTTTAACTATAACTCCCAGTTTTAGAGCTCTGAGCTATTTTAATTTTGAATTTGTTGACTTTATTTTGTAAATAAATTAACTTGGCACTGATACATGGTGATGATTGCTTTTCATGAATAAAATTTTAATTTCTGGACTGAATATTTGTGATAACTAAAAAGAGTTTAAATTATATAAGTAAGTAAGCATGTCTAATAGAAATATAAATTAGCAGTAGGTGCTTGTAATTTTCATTGCTATGAGATAAAAGTTTTCTCTGTGGTGCTCCATTTTCACTTGCCGGCTCAAGCGTAAGAAAATCACTAGACTATTCTTCTCTGTTTCTGATCATACCGCCTTGGCCTGCTCTGTGGCTATGCTGCCTAAATCTCATGAGTTTTATTGAGCCCTAGGTTAGTGTTTGGAAGTGCATGCTTTGACCTATGAACTTTCATATCACCACCTAGGTAAACAGGAAAGGACTATTGGTACTACCACATCAAAGCTGATTGTCTAGAGCAGCTGTGTTTCTTTTTCTCTCATATTCTGCTGTGCAAATTTTATAGGTTACTTTTCACTGAAACCTGATAGGTCCGCAGGGGGTTGTAGGGTGGGTGTGAGAATGGAAAAAAAAATAATTAAGTTGTATCATGTACTGGTACAAATTTTCAGTGTCCAATTTGATTATGATGCATGTATAAAATGTACCAATAAAGTCAATTAAAAATAAAATAAACAATAAAAACCCATGATAATCGCTATAGGAGGACCTCCAAATGCATAAATCATATCTTTCACATTATACAACTTTGTGGAGGGATCTATAAGAAAGGTTCTGGGGAGAGATTGCAATTACATGTGTGAGTTAAATTCTAACCCTTTAATAACTTGTAATTAGTGGAGCAGAAAAATGTGATAGAGTCTCCTTATCTTTAGTAAGTTAGCTCAGGATCTGCTGTGGATGCTTTCACATCTCAGATATCAGTACTGAGCTTTACTTGGTTACATGAGTCCACTCATTGATATTGTCTAATCCCTGGAGTTGTTGCTAGAGTGTGAAAAAGTGTATTTTGGTTGAGCTACTCTTTGCATTTACCAAGAATACTTCTTGGAGTGTGAAGAGGCACAAAAGTTAATTGCTGAAGGAAACAACAAGAACTACAACATTGTTTATGCTATACAAAGAAACTTAGGATGGGGGATAAGCCTGATTTGCTAATACTTCCCTATAACTGATTTCTTGTTGAGAATAACTGGGGATTTATTTTAGAATCTGTGGATTGGCTTTCACTTCTTCTCTTTCTTCTTCTTTTTTGCTTTTATTGTAGGGCTTTTTTTTTTTTTTTTTTTTTCAGACAGGGTCTTGCTTGTAGTTCAGGCTGGCTCTGAGCTTACTATGTAGCCCAGACGAGCCTTGAACTCACAGCAATCCTCCTGCCTCTGCCTCCCAAGTGCTGGGATTATAGATGTGAGCCACCACATCCAGCACTGTCGTATGTGGTACTGATTGCTGGTGGTACTGATTGCCCAGCATTGCTGTATGTGGTTACCAGGGGTCAAACTCAGGCCCTTGAGCTTACAAGGCAGGCACTGGAACCACTGCGCTAAATCTCATGCCCTTTATTGCAGTTTTTTAGAATTGGTGAGAAAGATTTCACCAGTCAGGGACAGGATCCTGTTAGTTGCTTTGAGGCAGATACTCTACTCATTTGCCTGATAATTAGTGACAGTTTTGTTTTCCTGACTTTTTCTCAAGATTACTGGGTTAGGTGGCCTGGCTTTGGTCAAGGTTAGAAATCAGGAAAACCACGCCTTAATTGTGAGAGGCACAATTTAAACAAATCAATTTAAATTTTGTTTTTGTTCTATAGGTTGCTTCTATGCCACTCACTGATTTTTACTCTCACTAGTAGCACCTGTAGCAGCCTAGAACATGTCATTGAATTGTTAGGATACGTTTTCATTTTATTGCCTCTTGTATTTGGGCATAGCTTACCCAGATAGGCATATCAAAATCAGCACAATATTGACTATTCATAAAGACACATGAGGCATTGAAATTATTAGCTCTTTAAATGAAATAGATCTCACTATATAACAGAAAAGATTAATAGAAGCAAGGGCAGTACATGAAGAAATGGGAAGGCCAAATTGCAAATCTGATTTAAATGTCTAGTATACTGAAATTGAAGAGAAGATGTAGAATTAAGAAAGTTACAAGCAGGAAATGGCAAACACCAGCTGAGGCGATAGGGAACGCCATATGTTATATGTTCTTCATGCTTTTTTTTCTCCTGCTTTTTTCTAAAAAGACTATATATAAAATACACACATTATATATATACATGCATACATTACCCTGGCACATGGATCATTAAGGATCTCCTTGGAAAGACAAGTTGATATATTTATTTTCTGGAAACAAAAATTCAGAGTTATTTTCTGCAGCATCAGGTTTGCATTTATACTAGTAATCCCATGACTCTATTCATTGTTGAAGATTTAAAATTCTAGTCAGTTTTCTTTTGGTTTTCCTGTTGGATTTTATCTGTCCAAGTTCTGAGTTCTGCTGTCTCTCTGTGTTTCTGTTGATGAGCATCCAAGGAATAGTTTTGAAGCCTGTTCCAATCTATTATTCCCACAATATTTGTTTAACACGGGATAAACAACTGATCACAAAGAATAAACAATGATAGAATGCTCCTAATCTTATTGCATTGAGGCCATGCAAATCTGGGCAGCATTTATTACATGGAGGCAAATGTGAATTTCATGTAATTTTATATTGTGGAATTAGTTTTGAATGTCAAAATGAATTATCTAATTTATTATTCCCTGTTTAGATTTATTTTTAAATTTTGACATTTCCCCCACAATTCACCATTCAAAACCCGTCTGCACATGTACATCTTTTCATCATATGCTGCTGTAAACAACAATCAATGAAGCATCCAATAAAAAGTCTAGAATTGCTAGTTAGGAGAGTCAGCAGCTTTTGAAAACAGGAGCAGCTATTCATCTTATCTGCTTATCTATATTTCTTTTGGCTTTAGATAGCTTTGCCCTCCTGGGTTTGCCTTCCAGATGGCAGTAAACATTAAATTTTCTCTATCATGATTTTGTAGAGTGTGTTTGAAAAACAAAAACAAAAAACCTCTCAGTCTTTATCATTCAGCAGATTTGCTAAACTTATATCAACAATTGTCTTCCTTCCATTATGAAGCAAATAACAATGCTGTTTTCTATTTTAGAAAGAAGTGCACCACTTACTTGACTTAGCTTTCTCTCATGGCATAGTTCTCTGGCACTTGTCAGTCTTAACACTGTTGGGGCTATTATCCTTGGTAGACAATGGGAGAGGGCTCCATTAAACAAAGAAATGCAATTCTTCGCTGTCAAATATACATCGTTTTCAATGTAACATTCTCTTCTGGACGATTTAAAATTGTAAAATAAAAATTTTCTAGTTGGTAACAAATTAGCAGTAACTGAGTATTTTTCTGCTGAAAGCAGACCAAGGAAAGCTCTTCCATAAATATTTTCTAAATAATAAT
This sequence comes from Petromus typicus, assembly GCA_004026965.1. Classification (NCBI taxonomy): domain Eukaryota; kingdom Metazoa; phylum Chordata; class Mammalia; order Rodentia; family Petromuridae; genus Petromus; species Petromus typicus. Next base: position 37,986 of record PVIR01015485.1, read on the forward strand.
GACTTTGTAGAATAGTTACCTAGACCAGTATTTTAAAAGGAGTTTAATGATGTTGCTATTAGAGTAATGAAAACTGCTAATTCAGAATGCTTCAATAATAATAATTATTATTAATTCCGAATGTCTAGGTTTTGGGGGTTAACAAGTGTTAAAAATTATAAAAGGCTATGTCTAGTAATGACATTGTTAATCTTCAGATTATTGTACAAAGCTTTAACTTATTGAATGTTTCAGGCAAGAGTCTCTCTTTTTG
>PVIR01015486.1:0-38690 GCA_004026965.1 Petromus typicus
ACTTTTCATCAATATTATCTTTAGATAAATGAAAAAGTAACACTAAACTAAAAGTTTTTTGCCACATATACAAGAAAGAACCAGTATTCAAAACATATAAAGGACTACAAATCAGTAAGAAAATGACAAGCAACAGAAAAAATGGACAAAAGGCACTGCTGATCTCATTAGCAGTTAGATAAATGTATATAAAGACCACAGTGAGATAATATATTATTCCAATACAACTGACAAAAATTAAGAAGTGAGACAAAACTGAGCAAAGAATCAATAGTACATATAATAAATTACTAGGGTGGGTAGAAAAAAGACAATTTTGCATCACATTGTAAAGTTGAGTATTTTAAAAACATATAGCTCAGAAATTCCATTCCTACATGCATGTGGAAACCAAGGAATAAATCTTGTTGGTGGATGAGTAGCAAAGTCTTAAACTGCTTTTTCTGCAATTTTTAGTAATTGTGTGGGATTACTCTCACGTGGTCGATAATATAATATTACCTCTGTAGTCATTCTGTGGTAATCCAGTTAAGCCTAATGAAGAGAAACTGCTTAGCTGAAGTCTTTGCAGCTGGAACGTAACTTATTGTTAGAAGATTGCTTCTCTTGTCAAATCAGAGGGAACACGATCTTTCACTGCTAGCAGGTGCTCCTAGAGGGGGAGATCCACTTCCATTTTGACTGGTGCCTCAGACCTACTGCCTACGGGGGCCGGGAAAGTTCAACCCGGCCCAAAAGGAAACAACAGGGCAAGTCTGGGTGGACCCAGGGTCAAACACGCTGCTAACTTCTTTTTGCTGGCAGTACCTTAAACTGTCTTTACTGTGTCCTTTACAGGCCCAACAGCTTCTTTTCACCAAAGCCATCTCTTCTTGCTTACAGAATTATCCCGAGGCCTATGCATCTCCAATCACACATCAAGATTTCACAATGTGACTCTTCAGGCCTCCCAGACATCTACTGTCTAGGATGTGATCTTTAAAATACAGTGAATGTTTAAATTTTTAAAATTTCTTTCAGTTACAAACACATTGCATTCCTTCTCAAAACACTCGCTTTGAACATATTTTTCTCATGTCCATGTTGCTTTCTCAAGCAATTTTGGAAATCCTCTTGTGTCTGTATGAAGTATAATAAAAAATACGGTGAATGCTACTGCTATGTGCCATCCAACAGAAAGGCAGGCTCATCACTGTCTCCTCCTCCACCATATTCCCTGGATGTGGTACTGTGCCACTTCTGCCCCTTCCACAAAGTTGCAAGGACCAAGAAATGTTTGAGATGATTCAGGACATCGAGGTAGTCAGAACATGCAACTAAAGACATGCAGGAAAGAGGATTTGCAGAACTGCTGCAGAAAGTGGCAGGGATGATGGGATAAGTGTGTTCGTAATATGGGAAGCATCTTAAAAGGGATTAATGGCAATTTGCCTTTTACTATAATAAATTATTTTTAAACAAACATGTACCATACCTGTCAATGAGACCTCATGTAGTCTTCAAAATTTGAAAGTTTTGCTTTTGATAATTCCCAGTCTTTCAAATTTGTATAGGCTATGAGATATGAGATAGAAATCTAGTTTATTTTTTCTATATGAGTCACAAAACTTTTCAGAGGAACAGATCTTTATTTTCTCAAGTATTCTGCCATGAGATCTTTATTATAAGTAAGATTTATACACAATTATATAATTATCTGCTTTTGAATTCTTTTAATTCTAATCAATACACCAATTTTCCTATATCAGCACCAATAAATACTACCTTAATCATAAAGGTTTTATAAAAAGTTATTATCTATTAGTATTGCAAGTTCCTATTGTTCCTCTGATTAATATCAGTCTTGGCTATTTTAACTCTTTATAGATATTAACAATATGTTGGTTGAATTTTTATTAAACTTAGAGATTAATCTGCAAAGAATCAATAGCACTATATTAATTTTTAAATCCACAAACTTACCTTTTTCTCCATATTTGGTTCAGTAATGTTTTTATAAACTGGAGAGGCGGGAAAAGGTTCATTAATTACATTTGTTTATAAGTGCACATTGTATTTTCGTTCTTCACTATAACTGGCTTGTTTGTTGCTTTATATATGTTTTCCAGTTGTTTAAGAACTCTGACTTTAGGGCCGGGGAGTTAGCTCAGTGGTTCCGGCGCCTGTCTTGCAAGCGCAAGGGCCCGGGTTCGATTCCCCGGTAACCACATAACAATACTGGGTGTGGAGACTCACCCCAGCGGCAACCAGTACCACATACCAGTGCCGGGCGTGGTGGCTCACGCCTGTAATCCCAGCACTCGGGAGGCAGAAGCAGGAGGATTGCTGTGATGTGAGTTTGAGGCTGAGCTCAGGGCCAGCCTGAACCACAAAGCGAGACCCTGTTTCAAAAAAACCTAAAAAAAAAAAAAGAACTCTGACTTTAACATATTGGTTTCACATTGAAACATTTGCTAAATTCTTATTTTTCGTAAATTTTATGTACTTTGGGGTGTTTTTAATGTGCAAGTAGAAATAACACTTTACAAATGTTTCTAAGTCTTAAATTCTTACATATTTCTTTTATTTTTCTTCTATTATTAGGCAATTCAATGCAATGTGGAATAGAAGTGACAAAAGACCTAATTTCTGATTTCAGTGAGTAAAACTTCTTGATTGTTAAAGGAAGTATTTACACTGTTTTCCTATTTGGAGTCATATTTGTTATAGTTTTTTTTTTTTTAACTTAGTAGATATAATTTATTTTACCAGATGAAGGAAGTTCATTTTTACTTTTAGTTTACTAAAAGTTTTTAAAAATATAACTGGATAATGAATTTTATCAATATTTTTCTGCATACAGTGAAATGAGCATATAATTTTTTACCTCTAATATGTTAATGTGTTGAATAATATATCTTTGTGTTTTTATATAAACATATTAGTAACATGTGATATCTCTATTGAATTAACTTCATCAATATTGATTAGACGTTATCTATATTTATAAATGAGTTTTCTATAATTATCCTTGGCTAGCTTTATGATCTGTTTTCAATCACTAGATTTATAAAATGAGAAAGTTTTTTTCTGTCTTCAGGAAGAACTGCAATAAAAAATCGGAGTGAACAGTTCTTTGAATTTCTAATCTAACTTGCCTACAACATGTCTAAACCTAAAATTTTCTTTGTGATTTGACTTTTAACTGTTGTCTCATTTATTTTTATAGTTATGATATTATTATCATTATAAGAGTACTAATAAAAGCTTTGTAGTTTTTCTCATGACACTTCTGGCATATTATATTTGTCTAGGAATTCTTTTCCATTTTCTAAGTTTCAAACAAAAAAATAAACAGGTAACGATGTAGTAGATATAACTGTTATTATGAGTGAGCCTGGTCTGAGGCTTGCTTTCCCAACCACGCATCCTTTCTAAGTATATATAAATTTATTTATTTATTTATTAAGTATATAGAAATTTATTTATTTATTTATATTTTATTTATTTATTTATTTAGACCCTACAAAGGGTCTCGCTTTGTAGTTCAGGTTGGCCCTGAGCTCCACCTCAAACTTATATCACAGAAATCCTCCTGCCTCTGCCTCCTGAGTGCTGGGATCATAGGCGTGAGCTAACAGGCCCAGCACCATGGTATGTGGTACTAATTGCTGCTGGGGGTGAGTCTCCACACCCAGTATTGTATATGGTTACCGGGGATTGAACCCAGACCCTTGCACTTGCAAGACAGGCGCCAAAACCACTGAGCTAAAACCCCAGTCCCCATAAGTATATAGAATTTATACCAAATAGGTCACTCACTAGGTCATAAATCAAATCTCAACAAAATTCAAAACATTAAAGTAACAGAGAATATGTCCTCCAATCATAAAGAATTAAATTAGAAGTCTGTCACAAAAAGATATTCAGAATATTAATGAAGTTTGGGAACTAAGCAATAAATTTCCAAATAATCAAAGAAGAAATGATCATGAAAATTAGAAACTGTTGTGAAGTATGTGCTATAATAAATGTTCAGTCTGTCTCTCCAAGTATTTATACTAGACTATTTTAGTGGAAACAGTAAAAATGTGACCCATTAAAAACTTGCTTAATGGAAACTTTCTCCTTGAAAAGCAGAACGTAGAGATGATTGAAAAATACTCAAGATTTAAGAAAATGAATAACAAATTAAATGCAAAGATAGGTAGCACTAATGAAGTTGAAGTAGGAGGATCACCAGAGTTTCTGAGTTCCTTAATCTGATATATATCTACAATACGCAGATATAAGAGGTGAGAGAAAAAGACTTCAGTGGATGTTTGCATCTATCTTACCTTACCTTCGTGTACTAGGCGTGGATGGGATACATGGCTGTGAATTCTTCTTCCTTTTGGTGGTGTTGGCGATCAAACCCAGAAACTCACACATCCTAAGCAAGCACTCCACCACGGAGCTACATTCCCAGCCCTAAATTTTTAGTTTATATGTTCAAGAGCCTTAAAGAGTTGCATGCACATGGACTTAATCAGAAGGAAACAGATTGTTTCTAAGTGTGACTTGAGTATGCTGTGTGTAAGATAAAAAAAATCCGCATTGTGGCTATTAAATGCTGACATGGTTGATGGAAAGAAGTCTCATGAGAGTGTAAGTAAAATACCATATTAAGTATTCTTGTTTTTGGCAAGGAGATTTTTCAGGAAAACAAAAGTAGTTTGTTACAAAAGGAATGAGGGGACCAGGTGTGGTGGCTCATGCCTGTAATGCTGGCATTTGGTAGGCTGAGGTGGGAGGATGGCAAGTTGGAGTTCTGCGGAGGCAACTTAGTGAGAACCTGTCTCAAAATAAACCTGGGATGTAGCTCAGTGAGAAGACTTGGATTCAGCCACCAGCACCACAAAAAACAAAAACGAACAAATAACCAAAAAAAGATGACTAGTAAAATATAAAATGTGTGGAACATTTATTTATAAATAATATATTCATGAGTTTGTATCTCAGTTAAGAAAGGCTTTTTATCTGAAACTTCTCAGTATATCAACCTATACTGATATTTCTAGTGATCAATATTTACAAAAATAAATTTAGAAAAGCTGCAACTCAAATGTCTATCAACAAATAAATGGATAAGAAAAATGTAGAACAGTCATATAATGAAATACTATTCAGGAGTAAAAAGAAACATAGTGCCAATACCTTATGAATGAACTCTGAAAACACTTTCAAAGCAGCCACAAAAGGCCACATGTTATACAATTTAGTTTACATTAAAATGTCCATAATGGTAAATATGTACACACAGAAAGTAGATTAAAGCTTGCCTATGGCTAGAAGGTGGACTGGGGTTGGCAAGTTGGTAGTAAATGTAAAGATTCTTTGGGAGTTAATGAAAATAGTCTAGATTTATGATGAAGGGCATTTAGTTCTATGAATACACTGAAAGCCATAAAACTTTAATGGATAAAGTTACAAAATATGAATTATATTTTGATAATGCTATTAAAATTATTTAGAAGAATTTGAGTTTCTATGAGAGATCAAAATTAAAGATATCTGGAGAGCACAGAGCATCCTACTTGTATTTTTTGAAAACTTACAATGAAGTAGATGCTCAGAAAGTATTTACTTAGATAAATTTAATAAAAATAATTTTGAAAAAGTATTAGAATAATGAATATTAACAGAACAAATGTTATACACTTGATCCACCATTCGTAACTATATATTATGCAAATAATAAACATTGTCCTTATTAACCTAAAATAACCCTTAATCCTTGGAATACATATTAAGTTTACTCGGTATCAGATTTCTACTCTCTTAAATATATTTTGCCAAACTGAACTTAGTTTCACATCCCTCATCACCACAGATATCCTTAAAAGAGGAGGGGAGGGCGAGGTGAGAAGTGAATCATGGGATTTCTCATGGTACAAGGAGAGAACCAAGTTGCCATGCTTTGGAGAGACTGTAGTCCCATGGAGACGTGTTGAAACTCGGCCCCAGTGTAACAATGTTGAGAGATGCTGGAGCTCTTCAGAGAACAGGTCATGAGTGTCCCCCCTTACAAATGGATGGGTGCTTTTCTTGAAGGTCTGGGCTAATTCTCCTAGGCCCTTGGCAAACGTGGCTGCCTGATCTTGGGCTTTCAGCCTCAAGATATGTGAGCCAAAATTAACTCTTATTCTTTATAAATCACTCGATCTTAGGTACTTTAGTAATGGAAAATGGACAAAGGACAACTCTGTTGATCTATTTGTTACACACTTGATCTTATACTCAACACAGGCGCTTTGGGAACTCATCCTATGTGGTGTTCTAAGTAAACTGGCATTCAGCAACTGAATTTAGATATATAGAAAGGCTCTTAGAAAATCTAGATGTAGAGAGATACCATTTTTATATACTGCAAATGCAGTAGGAGTACACTACTAACTTTAATCGTAGACTAAGAAAAATTGTATTATCTTTTCAGTAGAAAGTAAACCAAAAACTCCAAGTGTGATAGCACACACCTACAATTCTAGCACTCTGGAGGCTGAGGCAGGGAGATCACGCACTGAAGGCCAGTCTGGGCTACATGGCAAGACCTGGTCTCAAAAAAACTAAAAGGTGAACCAAATTCTTTTTCTTTTTTTAGGTTTTTTGAGACAGGGTCTCGCTTTGTAGTTCAGGCTGGTCCTGAGCTCAGCCTCCAACTCACATCACAGCAATCCTCCTGCCTCTGCCTCCTGAGTGCTGGGATTCCAGGCGTGAGCCACCACGCCCCGCACTGTGGAATGTGGTGCTGACTGCTGCTGGGCGTGATTCTCCACGCCCAGTATTATATGTGATGACTGGGGGATCGAACCCAGGTCCTTGCACTTGCAAGACAGGCCCTGGAACCACTGAGCTAAATCCCCGGCCCTAAACCAAAAATTTTTTAAATAAAAGAAAAACTAAACCAAGAGAAGCAACAAACTCTTAGTGTATTAAAACCGTGATAGAGACAAGAATGGTGCCTAGAAAGTAGTCTCTTGGCAACTAAAATTAAAAGGAACTATTACTTTTTCTTAAACTATTATGTCTCTAACAATAAAATTTAAAAGACAGAAAAAACTGTATGAATTAGTAGCAGAATGTCTTACAAAGTAACAACAAGAGAGATTTTATACAAAAAGAAGGAACAAAATAAATTGTTAACCCATAAAGATGAATCTTACGAAAAGAGTAAGAGCATACGAGTTACAATTAGACAATTACACACAACAGATGTCAAAACACTACCAAGAAGACTTAGTTCTCAGGAAGAGGCCTGAAAGGGGCAGTCCACGCCGGTCACATCAAAGTGTTGGGAGACGTAAGTAAATGATTTCACAGGAAGTATACGGTGGAAACAAAAAAGAGTCCCATAAACCATACAACAGATGGCAGTGGCTACAAGTCAGCTGTATTTGTTTATTCTATCATGACAAAGGCTGTCTGTGAGTGTATGGAAAAATAAGAATAAAAAATTTAAAAAGAATAAGATAAATAAAAATAGAAAAATAAGAAGCTAATAAAAAAAGAAATAAGAATGACTAGTAGAATTGGGGGGGCGAATTCAATCTTTCTAGGAGAAATATTTTAATTAAAAGGAGATCACGACATTCAAAGGGAAAAGGGAAGAGTAATTAAGAAGAGAAAGGAACCGGGGAGTTAGCTCAGTGGTTCCGGCGCCTGTCTTGCAAGCGCAAGGGCCCGGGTTCGATTCCCTGGTAACCACATAACAATACTGGGTGTGGAGACCCACACCCAGCAGCAACCAGTACCACATACCACAGTGCCGGGCGTGGTGGCTCACGCCTGTAATCCCAGCCCTCGGGAGGCAGAGGCAGGAGGATTGCTGTGATGTGAGTTTGAGGCTGAGCTCAGGGCCAGCCTGAACCACAAAAGCGAGACCCTGTCTCAAAAAACCTAAAAAAAAAAAAAAAAAAAAAAAAGAGAAAGGAAAATTTTGATGGTTAAAAAAAGGTATAGGAAACTGATAAATGCACCTTAGTATAAAGGGGGCAGAAGGATTGTGTGGTTGGCAGGGGAATGGGAAAAAGTGAGAATTAAGTTGTGTCATGTATTGGTACAAATTCTCAATGTTCAGTGTGAACATGATGTGTATATAGAATGTACCAATGAAATCAATTTTAAAAGAGATAATAAATACAGAGTTACCAAAAAAATAAATAAAAGGAGATCAGACACACACACATATACTATATATAAAATGCAGCACTGGAAGAATGAACAACCTTTAAAAATACACATACCTTCTCATGAAATAGTTCTATCTCCTAGAATTTACTCTAAGGGATCTATCAGAACTGTGCATATGTATTTATCTAAATAAAGATTCAAACAGTACGGTTTACTCAGTGACAAACTGGAAAAAAATCTAAACACTGAACTATAAAATATTGTAAATAAATTATGTCACTGTTATATTAAGCAAGACATAAGGCATTTGAAATCATGTTATATACAAATAGTCTATCATAATAAAATATGTCCACATATTTTAGGACAAAAGGCAGGTGGAAAGTAGAACTCCCATTAAGAAAACCAAATATGTGTACATTTGCATTTATAGTTACCGCAGAAAGTCAGTTTTGGAAACACGTATTTTCAAAAGAATTACTGTTGCTCTGATTGTCCCTGAGTCAACTCTTCGGAAAATGGATGCTCATCCGTGCTGTGCTCAGCTCAGTCTCACTCCAAGCTCTTCCCTGCACTGCAGAGCCTGAAAACATTTGTGGGGACTACAGAAGCCACAGTACTACAGTTCCCATAATATTTTCTTGGCAGAGTTCTGCATTAGATTTTACCAAAGAAAAGTATTTGTAATATTTTCAAGACAAGAGTGAAGGGAAAACAACTATTGTCTTCCAACAGAAAGAACAGGTACGTGAGCCACACCGACTCACGGACAGCAGCTAACACTTGAACCAGACAGACGGCCCAAAGAAGTTTGCAGAGGGCTCTTGAGAGCGGACAGACTGTGAGGTACTCAGTCCTGTGTGAATGCTCACCGTGGGCGTTCACTGCTGTGACCGGATGGACCAGATGATCCATTTTATAATCACCAGTCAGTTTCCTCCCCAGCCACTCTTATTCAGGAGACCCACACACTAAATGGACAAAAGAAATGTGAAGCATCTGTGTTAATATCAGATAAACAGACTTTGAGCAAAAAGTAGTTCTCAAAGAGGTGCACAACATAAAAACAATAGGCTTACTTCATAAGTAAAATGTGACAGTTTCACATTTGTGTGGAAATAGTTCAAAGGTGAGTAAGTAAAGCTTGAAAGAACAGAACAGGAAACTGATAAATGCACCTGCATTTTTGAAAAAGACACATATAAAAATGTAATTATCTATCAGATATCTATATCCAATACTTCCAGAAGTCCAAAATCAGCTAGAATATGAAAGACAATGAAAAATGCATTAAGTTTGAACTAATGAATAAATAAAGAATAAAACCAAAGAAAAAATAGACATACACAAAAATTAAGTACATAGAACAAGATGAGAAATTACATAATAAAAGACATAAAAGGAAGATACACATAGAAAGTACTCAGAACAACCTTGCAAATTAATGAAATAAATTCCAAGAAAACTTTAAACTATAAATATTGATTATAGAAAAAATAGAAAGCTTTAATTGCTCTACAACCAACAGAAATTGAATTAGGTGTTCAGAATTTCATTGTAAAATAAATAGCATGTTGAGGGAGTTTAAGAAGTAAGTTTTCAGCCAGGCACAATGGCGCAGGCCTGGAATTTCAGCAAGAATTCCAGAAGACGGAGGCAAAAGGATCACCATGAGTTTGGGCCCAGCCTGGGTACATAGTGAGTTCAAGGCCAACCTTAACTAGATAGCAAGACCCTATTTCAGAAAACCAAAGAGAGAGGGAGAGAAATTTTCTCAACATTGATACCAAAGTCAGACAAAGAAACGGCAAGAAATAAAATTTAATTGTAAATCTGCTTGCAAATATCTTAATCAAAAGATTAGCAAAGTCAGCAATGTTTTAAAAGTATTACCTTATAAATTGGACACATATTTTTTAACTGATTCTACAGGTACAGTTTATATATACATTATGATCACATTTAACATTGGGGATTTGTACCTGTACACGACACATCTTGCTTCTCATTTCTTCCCACCCCCTGCCCTCCCTGCAACCCCACTCACCCACTCCCCTATATATTTAAAACGTTGTTTCCATTTTATTTATTGCTGTTTTTACTATCAAATTTTTTGGACACATATGTTTAAATATCACATTGTTTCTATTATATAAGAAGCTGAAAGGGTAAATAAAGACAGAACTGTATTACAGATATCGAAAAATAGGAAAAACATGTTCAGATTGGACAGGGAACAAGGGAAGGATGAGGAAGAAAGGAAGAAATGGAAAAGAAAAAAAAGAATAGAAGGAAAAATGGAAACAAAGCTTTTGTAAATTAAGGGGGGAGTGGAGTGGGAGGGAGGGAGGGGGAGTGGGGAAAAAAGAACAATCAAGATACATTACATACACGTACAAATTCCCTATGATGAATGTGATCTTTATGTATATCTAAGATGCACAAAACATTTTTAGAAAATAAGTGTCCCTTGTTAAGTCCAGTTACTCAGGAGGCTGAAAACAGGAGGATCCCAAGGGTAAGGTCAGCCTCCACAATTTAGTTGGATGTCATCTTAAAATTTAAAAAAGGCTGGAGATGTAACCATGTAAAGTACATGTGTAGCTTCAGAGGTCATGAGTTCAATCCCTAGTATCCCGTGACACACAGAGTATCTGCGTTCATTCCTGGAATACAAGATCACTTAAAACACAAGATTTATTAATGTAATCAAACATTAACATATTAAAGAAACCAATGTTTGTTTTTCTGAAATAGGGTCTTGCTATCTAGTTCAGGTTGGCCTTGAACTCACTATGTACCCAGGCTGGGCCCAAACTCATGGTGATCCTTTTGCCTCCGTCTTCTGGAATTCTTGCTGAAATCCCAGGCCTGCGCATTGTGCCTGGCTGAAAACTTACTTCTTAAACTCCCTCAACATGCTATTTATTTTACAGTGAAATTCTGAACACCTAATTCAATTTCTGTTGGTTGTAGAGCAATTAAAGCTTTCTATTTTTTCTATAATCAATATTTATAGTTTAAAGTTTTCTTGGAATTTATTTCATTAGTTTGCAAGGTTGTTCTGAGTACTTTCTATGTGTATCTTCCTTTTATGTCTTTAACAGAAAATGTTAAAATTCAATAATTCAATATCTAATGATGACTTAAAAAAACTATTGTCTAAAATAAAGACAGAGTTTTAATTCGATGAGGTAAAATGGGAAAAAGGTTGAGGAGAGTACTGGGAAGATCTCTGGAGTCTAAGACCTGCAGCTCTCAGGATATGACACTAAATTCATACCTCAGGCTGATCTTGATATACACACAGTCTACAATAATTACAACAAATACAGAAAATAGCATTTGGGAAAATGAGGAGAATCTGACTTCCAGAGTCAACACAGTGTTAGATTTGACTCTCTAGTTTCATCAAATCTCAAGGAATTTAAAGAAACAGGAAAGTATGAATAATTTAAAAGGGAAAAGAAAATAAAGCAAATGGACCCAAAGAAAGACAAAATGTCAGACCTACTGGACAATGACTTGAAAGCAACTGTTTTGTAGTATTCCAAGAACCCCAGAAGAGAGTAGAAAATCAAGAAAATGATGTATGAGCAAAGTTGAAATTTCAACAGAGAAAATTTTAAAAAGAACCAAATATTCTAAAGCTGAAAAATAACTGGAAACAAAAATTCCCTAGAGGTATTAAAAATGGATTTGAGTAGGAAAAAGAAAAAAAAATCATCAAACTTGAAGATAGGGACTTATGGAATACCATAAAGAGACTGAGCAAATATAATGCAGGAGTCTCAAGAAGGATGACAACATAAGGAAACAAATAAACCATTATAATCAAACTACTAAAGATCAAAGTCAAAGACAAAATTTTGGAAATAGTAAGAGAGAAATGACTTACTACACAGAGCGACTGTCAATAAGTTACGAGTAAGGTTATGAGTAAGGTTCTCATTAGCAACTTTGGAAGCCAGAAGTCAGAGGTCTCCTATATTCAGAGTACTAAAAGAAAAAAAAAAAAACAGTGTCAACCAAGAATCCTGTATCTGACACCGTCCTTCAAAAGTTAGGGATAGAACCAGGGATATAGCTCAGTGGTTCCCCCGTCACCTTGGCAAATGAAAGGTTCCGAGTTCAATTCCCAGTACCACATACCACAATGCTGGGCATGGTGACTCACACCTCTAATCCCAGCACTTGGAGGCAGAGGCAAGAGGATTGCTGTGATTTGAGGCAAGCCTGGATTACACAGTAAACTCAGCGCCAGCCTTAACTACAAAGCAAAACCCTGTTAAAAAAAAAAAAGTTAAGGACAAATAAATGATATAAAATAAAAATGGATAAATTAAAGCTGATGAATTAAGTATCCCATGACTCAATCACCTTTCCAAAGCTTCACCTTTAAATCCATGAGATTTGGGGGAGATACTCTAGATCTAACCTATAACAACTAACAAATAGTTATTTAGGCACCAATGTTCACAAAACTATTGTTCATAATAGGTAAAATGTAGAAACAACCTAAGTGTCTATCAACAGGTGAAGGGATAAGGACATTGTGATGTGAGGTTATTCTGCCTTAAAAAGAAAGGAAATTCTGGTCTAGATCACAACATGGATAAATCTTGAGGACGTGTACCAAATGAATAAGCCAATCACAAAACAACACATATTGTGCCATTCCATTTATGTGAAATTGACTATAATGCTCAAAATCATAGATAAAGGAAATAGAATGGTAGTTTCTTGGACCTGGGGTTCCAAGATGCAAATGCATAATACAAATGTACTTAGTGATACTGAACAATACATTTAAAAATAATTCAGATGGTAAAGCTTATGTGTGTTTTTACCACAACTAAAAAATGAAGTGTAAAAATTTTAAACCAGAAAAGAAAATAGTTTACAAGTTTGAGGAAAGGGTAGATTTCTTAAAATACAAAAGGTGAAAATCAACAGAGAAAATATTGATTAAACTATATTTAAACATAAAATGCTTGATTATTAAAATATACCACAAAGAGAGCAAAGTCATGTCACACAAGTATAAGGAGATCTATATGACAATCAAGAAAACACTTACACGTTTATAGAAAGCAAGGAGAAAAGACAGCCTAATTAACAACTTAAAATGGGCAGAGATTAAAGGTGTAGAGCAGGAAATATGAATGACCGGTCATTTATGAATATCACACCTCACTGATAATCTGTCATAGCAGCCACAATGACATCAAGTTCACATTTATTACAACACCAACAATGGATGAGGATGTCGAGTGGACAAAATATATTTTTGGAACAATGTATTCTCTAGATTCTACTTATATTAGGTTCTTTAAAATATAAACTAAACATTATTTATGGTTGTTATTTATATATATATATATATATATTAAAATAATAAAAAGACTAGGGGAATAAGAATGTCAGATTTATAAAACTGTTATCTTTGGTAGGGTAAGTGGAGGTTACCATTAAGAAGAGACAAGCAATGCCAAAATACTGATAAACGTCTATTTCTTTAGCTGGGGAGTATGGAACACAGGCACTATTATTATTCTTTTTTAAGTGAACATATATATTTGTATGTTCTTCTGTATATGAAGATATATAGTAAGAATTTTTTAGGTAAAAAGGAAAACCTTTTAAACTTTCATATGAGTGGGAGACTCCAACAGTGGCTCATTTCCCAGTGACCGCAGGTTCTAGCCTACTGTCAAACTTGGTTCTAAAGATAATTAGGCTGCAGAGTGTGAGAGAAAAGATGTAACCTGGAAGTCATCAAGAGATACATACGCATACAATATATTTTTAAAATTTGAAAAAAGATCCAGAGAAAACAAATTAAATGATAAAACATGGAAGAATGAAATGTATAGTCATGTCATATATACAGTTATGACATAGAGTGTATGTAGAAATTTTATTTTGTTTTAGGAGGATGATTTTGCTTTTTCAGTTTTTGAGACAAGATCAATGTATTCAAGGCTTGCCTTTAACTCACCATGTAGCCCAGGCTGACCTTGAACTTGGGGCAGTCCTCCTGCTTCAGCCTCCCCTGCGCTGGGATTATAGGTGTGTGCCACCACTCACACATATTTAGAAAATGAGATAAACTGAAAGGAATATAAACTCTCATTTTAAGAAAAACAGAATACAGCTAACTAGAAAAGATCAAGAGCTAACTACCGTGTATTGTTCTCCAGATTATTTTTAATCTTTCCTCAAAGCCAAATCAGAAACCTAAACTTTAAATTTCCAAAATACTTTCTCACAAGTGGATACGTCCTCACAGTACTCACTGTGATGCCAAGGTAGAATTATTTTTGGTTTTATTTTGTTGCTGTTTGTTTTTTGTTTTCCTAAAGTAGGAAAAGCTGACACTTCCATGAAGACGTGATGTATCTAAGTCAATTATTGAACTGTAAGCTTCTGTCAGATTGTAGAAGACCCAGATTTATACATGGCATCCCAAGTTTTTGAGCAACTTTAACAGAAACAGAAAAGTGTGTGCCTCTGTTTTGTTTCTGGTGGTACATAAGTCCCAGCCCAGTGCTGAAAGACTGCTTTTTGGGCTACTGTTTCTGATACTCATCTGTCCCCTTTATTTTCCACACTAGCACATTCTTTGCCTACTTTTCTAGTCCAAGGTGATCAAGTTTATAGAGTATTGATTTCTTATATCAGCTTAATCCTAGGTTGGCTCGTTGCGACACCTTTTGGTGTGCTATTCTAGTTTCTTGTCCTCATCCATATACTACGGAAGCAGCCAATCCTAAATTGAAACACAAATTTACAAATGATACCTCTGAAAAGTCCCTTATGCTCTTTAAATCTCAGATTCCTTACACATTAAAATAAGCATAATAATGCCTATCTTAAGAGTTTACTTGTAAGTGCTTAAATATACTCAAACTTTTTTTTCAGTGTTTGGGATTAAACCAAGAACTTCTGCACTGAGTTACATCCCCAGACCTTTTGCTATTTTTTATTTGGGACAGGGTCTTGCTAACTTGCTAGATTTCCCCCTACTGCCTCAGCCACCTCCCCAAGTGATGAGATTATAGTCATGGAGCCCTATGCCCAACCTCATGCTTCTCAACCATAGATTTAGCTACAGGTGTAGGATTCTCAGTTTTATTCCCATACCTGCTTCTCTGAGGTATCTCTGAGTATGATCTTCAAATACCACCTCCCAACTCTGGTGGAAGCAAAAATGCTTTCTCCTTTCTTTCTTCCAGGCTCCTGGTAAGACCTAACAGTTGTCTGTCTCTTCAGTAAAAACAATGCCAGCTCCACAGTTCTACAGCGCCCTCATTTTAATTAATTAATTAATTTATGTATTCAGTACTGGGGACTGAACTCAGGGCTTTGCACTTGCCAGGCAGACACAGCACCACTGAGTACATCTCTGGCTTTGACCTTGAGCCCTTTTGCATAGGTTTTGCAAATATCTGCTTTTCCTGAGATCTGAAAGGGTTTGTAGGTTTGAAGGCTTCTAGGAATCACTCCAGGGGGGTTGGAACTGGATATTATAAAAGTGCAGTGAGCATCCCCATAAAACTAGAATATTTCTTCAATTTCTCTTGGTGTCCCTGCGCTTGACAAAGGATGACTAGGATAGACTAAGTAAATTTAGGGCTAAAAAACACTTTGTTTTGCCAAGTTTTCCTACATGACTAACATCCCTATGTGCAGAATTAAGCATGCATCTGATCTAGAATTTTAAGGTAGAAAAGGGAGACAATATATTGAGTTTCCTTGTGTACTTTCTACCTCTCTTTGTTTCCTCTCGCCTATCTCATAAAGGTCAATTCACTGTCTTTTTTAAAAAGCTATCACCACAGATCTCTGGCTTCCATAGGGCCTATTTTCTCTATTATCTTCACATCTTTATGGAAAAGCTTGTTCTTCCATAAAAACATTCTATAGTATCACGTTATAGAAAAACAAAACAAAACAAAAAAACCTCTCCCTACTTTCAAACACCAGTCCTTTAACTTATCAAATGACTTCTATCAAGTCATTTAACCTACGTGAGATTTAGTTGTTTTTAATCTGCAAAACCGGGAATAATGTGTCCTACATATATAATTACTTAAGAGGCTAAAGACCAAATACAGTAGTACATGTTAATATGCCTTGAAAACTATAGTTTTATGCAATGCAGAAACTATTGTGCATTCAATGAAGAGGCAGTATATAAGAGTAATAAAGATAGAAGAATCAAACATCAAGCTGCCAGATGGAATCCTGGCTCTATCTTCATGAGGTTTACCATTTACCATGTAAAGAGAAGACTGTAGTATTTACCCTACAGGATGTCAGCTCAGTGATGTCAGCTATTACGACCATTAACACATAGTATGTGTGAGGTATTATGCTAGATGCAGGTGAAAAAATGAAAAAGACACCGATAACATATTTGCTAACACCTCTATTTCTGTTTATATATTATATGTTTAATGATTTGTGGCATAAACTACAAAATAAACAAAAATCTACTGTTTGATTAAACAATTCCTTTCTTTCCCATGAAAATTTCCAGCGAGTGTATAATGACTCTGGCCTTTCTTTTCCTAATCTATCACTTGAGCTGAAACTGTCCTGATGACCTCTGAGTAAAACCAGCTGGGATCCGTGGCTACCACACGTAAATGAGCTACAATCGTGTTCTCAAACTAACATCCAAAGACCATCTGCTGTTCAACCACCTACACTACTGATTACAAGGATGCTTTCTAGGCCCCATTTCAGATCTATTGATCAAAAACACTGTAAGAGCTCAGGATTTAGCGCAAGTGGTATCGTGCCTACCTTGGAAACACAAGGGCCAAGTTCAATCCTGGTACCACCAAAACAACAACAAAAACGCACCAAAAAAACAAAACAAAACAAAAAAACACTGTAAGATGCAGAAATCTGCTCGTCCAATGAGTCCCCAATGTGATGTTTATGCAATCCCATTTGAGAATTACATTCCCAAGGTGTGTGTGAGTGGGGGGGATCCATTACTAAGAAATTTGTAACCAAATACTGACTAATGACCCAAACTATGACAAAGGAGAAAAAAAAATGTAAGCCTCAGGATAAAATTTCACACGCCTATCTCTTAACAGATCGAGGGGTGGGCAATCCACAGAGATTAAGACTAAAACTGACTTGAACAGATATATCTCAACTCCGAATGTTCAAGAAACTCCTACTGCACAGACCAAAGGAAAGGGTGGGAAAGGGGACACTGAAATGAAGCAAAGAAAACAGTTTACTGCACTAGTAACATCTACAAAAACTGGGGTTTGATGATTTCAGAAAATGGAACTACTTTCTTACAGAGTAGGCGACTAATACTCCTCCCCATCTTTCACACAACTCAGATAATCTCTCAAACGTATTGCTATGTGGGGGTCAGCTTAATTCTCTGTGGCCCTCTGAACAATCAAAAGCAAGGAGGAAGATGATCTTTTGATAAAAGTCAACTAAACAACCAGTAAACATCTCTATCAGCTGGTGAGAGGGAAATCACTGAGCAGTTCTGAACTACAGGGCTGAACTTTCAAAATAACAATTCGATGCTAACAAAATAGTTGGGTCTACCAGTAGCCTGAGACCCGCCCTGGTTGAAATAAGCAATAAAAGGCCTTTGGTTCCTAGATGGCTGGTAAGTAAGCATTGAGACTGCCAAACGTGGGGAGCCCAGAGCGCAAAGGACACCCACCTGTCCACGCTCACCCTCCAGCACCAGGTCTGGAGCAGCGGGCGGGCGGGCTCGCTCTGCTCCGCCCACGCGAGCGCCGCCCACCCGCTGGTGAACCCTCTGCGCCCAGCCGCTCCCTCCCTCCCCTCCTCTCGGCCTGGTGCTGAATCACCAGCCCGGCTCCTCCGAAAGGTAAAATCAAAGAACAAAGCCGCCGGGGGGACTCGTGTGAATGGGATAGCACGTTTGGGTGGGGCAGGAGGCCTGAAACCACAACTTCGCTTCCCTTTCCTCCAAATCCCCTCATGCAAACCCCAAATGAAACGACAGTGCCGCAGCGCCCGGCGACTCCCGGGCGGACGCCCCTCTCCGGGATGCTGCGCCCGCCTCATTGTTCCAGCGGCCGGGAAGGGCCCGGGCTCCGGCTGCTGGAGAGCGCAGCGGCCCGAGGCGCGCGTCCTGTCCTTCCGGCGGTCCGAGGCGGACCCGGAGCCCACGGCGCCGGGCGGGTGCTGTCCAAATGCTGGGCGGAGGCGGCGCGGCGAGGGAGGCCCGGCACGCGGGTCCCCGCAGGCTCGGCCCCGGCTCTTCCGCCCCGACCCTCCCAGCCCGGGACGCAGCATCAGCCGCCCGGGCCTCCTCGGGCCTCGGAGCCCGAGAGCGGAGCACGGCGCGCGGCCGGGCTGCAGAACTCACCCCAGCTGTTCCGGTCCCTGCGGCTCTTGGCCATGGTGGTCCGCGGCCGGCGGCGAGGCGCGGCCCTGCGCTCGCTTGGCTGGCGGTGGCAGGCTCCGTGCCCGCTGGGCGCAGCTCGCCGAGACTCTGAGGAGGTTGCTGTGGCGCTAGAGGAAGGAGTGGGGAGGGGAAGGGAGGAGAAAGCGGATGAACCACGCTCAGCATCACAAGCTCGGATTCACAAAAACACCAGCGTCACACCCTCCCTGCCTCGGCCCACCCCGGAGCGCAAAGACAGTGACAGACGATGTACTGCAACATTTCCACTGGAAAACACACACACACACACACACACACACACACACACACACACACCCTCTGGAAGAATCTGACAGCACTGCCTAGCGACAGGAACACACACACCACAGACCGCATTATTCTGCGTGATCAATACCCGCTTGCTCTGGGACCATCACTCACTGGCATATGCGTGCTGGGAACACTTACACAGTTCCACCCGGCATTTTTTAAAATGCTACGTCATGTTAATAAAGACAGTATTATGCACTTTTGATATGTATTCTGAGCAGGCCTACATTTTAGATTAGTAAGGAAAATTTATACCAAGGAGAGCAATGTAAACTGGAAAGTCGTCATCATGTGTAACCACCTGGCTGAACATCGAGTAGGCAACATGAGATTTGCAGAGGTAACGTCTGAAGTTTTAGTCCAATAGCAGAGATGGGGAGAAAATCATACCAGATGGTCTAGAGCCGGTCCAGCAGCCATCGAGGCTGCAGACACTTTTGAGTAAAAAACAAAAGGCAATACTTGTAAAAATAGTCTTAATCTCTTCCTATGTGCTTTCTTCCTGCCCTATAAGTTTGGTTTTCAGCTCTCTAGAGACACTGTCCCTTCGCGCCCCGGACCCCGCCCTGTTCTTCACCTCCTCACTTTTCTCTTGCCTCACTCTCCACCCATCAGCTCCGCCAAGATCACTGCGAGGTCCTCCAGGACCAGCGCCCCGGGCGGGCATCTGCTCCGGCTCCCTCAGGCAGCTCAGCCCCTCTGTCCCGCTCTAAACCGAACGCATTCTGACGACTCCAGCCAGGCCCTCCCTGCTGATTCCCAAACCTCCACGTGTGGAGAATCCTCACCACATCAGCCTCGAGATGCCTGAGGTTATCTCCACTGTTTCCCCATTGATATTTCAAAATCAAACTCGCACCTACCACCACCAAATCTTACATATCCCATATTACTGTTAGCATATTTTCCCTACACAAGACTGAGTCTCTTATTAATTTTTGCTCCAGAAGATTCAGTGGAGCTTTTCATCTTATTTCATGTACAACATCTGCATTAAATCATGTACAGTCTACCTTCATTGATTTGGCCATGTACAATAATCTGCCTTTACTTATGTACAACAATGTAGATTTATTCAGATAGAGTCATTTGCCTCTGGAATGTCGTTATAACTCTCCAGAGCTGGAATTCTGGCCTGATTTTCTTGGGGCTCCATTTCCTGTAGAACCTTCTCCCCTAACCCACTGGGCCGGGCAGTACAGCTCTCCCTAAAGAGCACTCCTTGTCCACGTAGCGCTGGGTGGTACACTGATGACATAACCGTCAGTGATTTTACCCCATGAGTTTTGCACCCAAGTCACAGCCTCTGGCAGGCCCAGCTTCACAAAGTTTCCATTAACTCAAGTGTTAACTGAAGACTTACAAGACAGGAGTGGCGACAAAAATGATGGTCCACACAAAAACGACAAAAAAATTGCAGGCCCCCAGATTCAGAAAACATTTATTTCATATAAGTGCATTAAGTACATCTGTTACAACACATGAGGAGTTGAATTATACAGATTCATTGTCCATTCAGCTATGTCCATTGTCAAGCATACACATTATTCATGTATTGTGTCTGTGCTGATTGGTCATTTGCCAGTAAGTATCAAGTCCAGCTGTTTACACAGATGTTTACCTATCATCTGAAGGCACCTGCTTGGGTATTTACAATTCTTACAGTTTATATTTTATTTATGTTAAACATTAATATTAATATTATTATTCATTTATAATTATATATTAACATTTAAAAATTTTTAATATATGAATATTTTGTAACTCAATACATTTGTCATGTGTTCCAACAGACGAACTGCATGTGTCCATCTGACTGACAATCGTTGTTTTTGTTTTTCAAGACAGGATCTTGCTTTGTAGTTCAGGCTGGTCCTGAGCTCACTATGTAGCCCAGGCGAGTCTCCAACTCACAGCAATCCTCCTGCCTCTGCCTCCCAAGTGCTGGGATTACAGGCGTGAGCCACCATGCCCAGCACTGTGGTATGTGGTTACTGGGAACTGAACTCAGGCCCTTGCATTTGTAAGGCAGGCGCTGGAAGCACTGAGCTAAAGCCCTGGTCCCTGACTGACAATCTTAACTGGAGTTAAGGAACAGGGCTTATAAGCATCCTGAAAAATTATACTATGGCTTATTTTCCAGGTAGGTCTTATTTTGGGGGAAACAGGGTAGCTGTCCTGGTGACTTCAGCACTGTGAACACTAAATGAAGTTTACATTGTGGTTTTAAAGGAGACTATGTTCAAAAAGACAGCACTCCCTGACACTAATGGAAATATGGAAGACAAGTTATGTCACCCCTATAGCGATGAGCCAAGTTCACAGAACAAAATATAGTGCGTTCTGCTTTTCAGTGTGTATCCCTCTACTACAATTCTTAGCTCCCATTCCAACTCAAACTTCCCTTTCATTAAAAAAATAGTAAGAGTGTAGCGGATTCTAGTACAATCAGCTATAGTCGATTCTAGAAGAAAGTAGAGATGGAGCAGGAGCAGAGAAGGCAAAGGGCAGAAAAAGAAATTGAAAATTGATTTTTAAAAATACTTTCCCTCTATAAGAAAAAATCAGATGTTAAAAAAACTTATGTATTGATGGGGCAGAGGGCTGTAGGGTGGGCAGGGGAATATGAACAATGAGAATTAAGTCATGTCATATACTAGCACAATTTCTCAATGTCGTTTGTGATCAT
Organism: Petromus typicus; assembly: GCA_004026965.1. NCBI lineage: Eukaryota > Metazoa > Chordata > Mammalia > Rodentia > Petromuridae > Petromus > Petromus typicus. The sequence continues at coordinate 21,576 of PVIR01015486.1, forward strand.
AATGTATATATAAGATGTACCAATAAAATCAATTAAAAATACTTTCCTTCTGTAATTAATAAATAGTCTTTGGACAAATACTCCAAGACTATAATTGTTACACAAAATCTTCAATAAATAATTCCATATATATGTGGGGGTTTTGTACTGTTGGCCAAGAACTTTTTAGCTAGTGGTTTTGGCATCCACCGGTATCCTTGTCTGAAGGAATTCGGGGTTTTTTGTTGTTGTTTAGTTTTTGAGGTATTGGGGATCAACTCAGGCCCTTCACTTGACAGGCAGGCACAGCACTGTTGAGCCACATCCCTGGCCATCTGAAGCAATTTTACAGTAATTATTTTAAATGGGGATTTAAAATAACCCTATAATTTCTTTTACATTTTATAATTTATACTCCATTCTCTTTTATTGGGTATCATTATGCGTGCTTGGAATCTTAAAATGATTTTTGACCATGTTATTATTCATTACTGCCCTTATTCTTTTGAATGCTCCGAAGTCCTTTAATTAGCTAAGTAACAGCTCTTTGAATCAGCTCCTGGGTACTTCTGACATCAGCCTAATTTCTCACTGAGGACTTCCTTGCTTTCTAGCACCAGGAAACATTTCAAGTTTTCCTTGTATCTCCCTACCTTAGAACTAGAATGACTATTTCTCCGAGAATCTCCAGCTCCTTAGGATGAGAAAAGGTGCTTAGAAACCAAGATCAGGATGCTGGTTTATGTTGATTGCTGGCTGAAGTGTCTGTTTATGAACACTGCCAAGCATTGCTCTGTCAGTACACATTATTAAAGCACATGTATTTTTTTAAAATCACACATCTAATCAACTCTGAGAAAAATAATTTCAACAATGTGAAAACGCAAATGCAAGTGTTACTTATTGTTGAATTTTTGAATTGTAAAACACTGTAAACAAACTAAATATCCACAAATAGAAGAGTGGTTAAATATATGACAACATATCTGCACAGTGGGACATTACATAGCTATAAAACAAGAATGCAGAAGATCTTTCTGAAGTGAATAAAGGAATTTCCAGTCTGTTGGGTGGGGAGAAAAATCAAAGAGCTAATTAATGACATACGTTCCCTATACAAAAAGAAAATATAGAAAAGTTTTGGTTCATCTGTGAAAAATATATACAGTAGAATACATAAACCAGAAGCCAATGAGCTTGGTTACTTATAGGACAAAGGAATAGGGTGGAACAGTAGAAGAATAGCAACAGGGTGTTAGGGGTACTAGGTTCTTTTCTAGATGTAACCTGTTAATATAATTCTGGCTCTTAGAACTATGCTACTCTTTTACATTCTCCAAAGTAAAGAAGCAACTAAAACTTATCAGACTATAGAGAACTAAAAGAAGAACTGCACAGTCTTCTAAAATGTGAATCCAACTGTATTATAAGTAAATAATATATAACTAGACTAAAGAATACAGGAAGAAAAGAACCTGAAGATTTTAGAAAATAGTGCTTTTGCTATATGCTACAAGACTAAAGACAGAAAGAACTGTATATAAGTACTGTAATCTGTAAAATTTTTTCTCATAGCATCTATACAGGTTATGAAATGACCTTCTATATGCTTAGGATTGGAACAAATATATGCTGCATAGTAAGAACCAGCATTCTCACTATTGGGGACAAAGTTACAAGAAGGAAAGGATGAAAGGGAAAAAGGATAGAATTTACTGGGACACTGAATTGAAACATGAAGTATTAATCCAATACTAAAAGAAGGAAGTTAACAGGCATTGGAAAATAACCAGAAGATTTTGCTGCAAGGACCGTAGATGCAGTCTGCCATCCTCGATATGGTGGCTTCTTTTCCAATTCTGGCTACAATTATGGGTCCAAAAATGGCATTTGTCAGTTGTCAGAGGCAGGTAGCCATACCAAGAAACAGAAAAGACATCTGTGTCTTGGGTACCTTCTTAAAGGCAACAGTAGCCTTCTAGAAGCACTAAAGCAGACCTTAACCTCACGTATCATAGTCTAGAATTGCCCGGGCTTAAAGCATTCCTTCAACAAAAGAAATAAACTTAGACTGGTGATGGCAAACCTTTTAAGAGACCGAGTGCCCAAACTACAACCCCAAACCCACTTATCTAATCACAGAGTGCCAGTACTGTCCTTAAACCTGAATACTGCGGTTTAGTTTAGTAAAAACAACTCATACGTTAACATTGTCCTGAAAGACACAGTAACACAGCTTTCAATGATACAAAGGATTTTTTATTGAAAAGTTAAAATTTGCATTTAGCATGCTTTTGCACAGTTAATGTGATCCTTGTCTTTGTATATATGCTGATAATTTATCAAACTTTGGCTGAGGTGACTGTGGCACACAAGCCATAGGTTCACCACTGTTGAATTAACACCAATCAAGATCGCTCTACCATGGGCTGTGGGAGGGTCTTGATGTACTAATGGACATGGCCACTGGGCAAAGATGAACAAAAGTGTAGTTCTATTAGTAAGGAAAAAGGAGAGGAGGTATGTACTGGGCCCAGTGCCCAAGGTGATCATCACAGCTTGCATTTTCCACGACCCTCTATTATTATTGACACACCCAAAACTTTCTCAGGCTCCATCGCCATGGTGGTCTTACCTTTACTGGGTTGCCCCAGGATCTCACTGTCTGGTAATACTACACATCTAAACATTAAGTGGCCCTCTGCTGCCCACCTGGATTCCAGAGATAGTTCCCTTCATGGAGCAACAACCAATATCCCTGTGACCATTAGGATTAATCACCCAAACCAGTACTATATCTTCCTCTCTATTTGTTGGAGATCTCGGATGGGCAAGTGACGGTTTCAACTTCCTTTTAATAGAATTATGATTATGTCGCCCAGAAGAATTATCTATCTCTGGGGTACTAACGCCTTCAAACTCACCAACTCTATTTTTTTAATGAATGATTTATTTAATGTACCTTCAAATCACAACATTAGAAACTAAGGATACTGAACAATCAATGTACAACAGAAGTACTCGCATCTTGATTTTATCAACACTGATCCAGTTTTTAACAAATGAGTATACATTTTGGTATAAAATATTTAAAAGCAACCATATGTGTGCCAAGTTTTTTCTCCAGAAAGGACCACCACCTCGAGCAACCCCATGTGTCTGAGACACGAACCCATGTCTGTGCATAGTAGCGAGGACCTGCATAAACTACAGCAACCATCCGCCTCTCCCACCTTGCTGAGGGCCCCGGACTAGCTGGCTTCCTGGGAGAAGGAATGGATGAGCCCTGGGTGTCAACCACATGCTTCACCAAAGAATATAACTCATTTCAAGAATCACACTGCTCTACAATTTTTCAACACCAACCCACAAACTCCACAAACAAGAGGTCCTGAACTTTGCTTTGCTGTCCCTGTGATCCAGGTTGACCATTAAGGGTGGAGATTTAGCAAGAAGCTTCTGAATGCTGCAGATTCATCTAAATCGTACAAACAACAATAACAACCTCTCTTCTTCCTCCTTGCTACTGAGAAAATCAGCTACAGAGAAATTGTCACTGTTTTCTTCAGGCTATGTGGTTTTTAGAAGAGGGGCAATATTTTTTTTTCAACAGAAGTTTCAGGGTTGTACTGCTGTCTGTGTTTTTGGAAGCAGACCAAGTCCGATGTTAAAGAGATAAAATCATAGAAAGTTGTAGAGATAAAATTCCTTTGGGAGAGCTACTAATGATAGAATGATAGAAGAACTACTCCTACCTCTGCAATTCAGTGCTCAGCCACATGCACTTTGAATATGGGGCAGGTGGCTGTGGATCAAGTCCTATACCATATACTCAGGGGTGTCACCTCTTAGCCAGCACCCCAATTGATCTTTCCCCATTCTGTTAAGCTAGGTGCTCCCAAGTGATGGGCCTGAGCTAAAATCAGTTGGCGTGGGCGTAACTGTGCTACCACACTTCCCACAGTAATCAGTTACTTGCTCTAAGAGTCTAAGATACTGTCATTTGTGATGCATTTTGATGAAGTAGGACATTGTGTAAATCCATTAATTGTGGTGTTGGTAAAAGCTTACCAGGCAGGGGAAGATAAAACTGTCTCTGGATTATTTATGTATTCCTGAAGACAAGCTGCTTTCTTTGTCAGAGTGCAAGGGATCCAGTATGATGAAACTGCCACCCACATGGTTGGATCTCTACAATGGCCTTTTCTATAAGAAGGTTAAACTCTCCATAATTATACCTGGCAAGTAGGGGTCTATGTTGGTGAATCTTATCTTAGCCTAGTTCCTACTGCCTACTGAGCAAGCTCTAGGGTGACTGGGTAAACAGGACGACTGACACCTATCAGGCAAATCCTCTTTAAAACCGATGACCACCATAGATGCCATTTGGTGAGAAGAAATGTGGTTCACAAAGATTTTCACATTCTGGGCAATTTTGAGAATCATCTACCTCTTCTACAGACTATCTTGTCTCAAATTATTTTTCTAAGTCACTAATGAATTTGTAAGCCACCAGAAATAAATCAGAATAGCTTTTGTATCTTAGTCCAACTTCCCTTCCCAACAAAGACAATTAAATGCAAGGTTATGCCCATCGGAGTCTCTCTCTATCCCTACCTTTCAGGGCCACTCTGCTGTAGAAAAGCCTCCTAACTCAGTAGCTGGCTGCTTCAAATTGGTGCTAGAATATCATGCAAACTATTCATAAATAAGGCCTTAAATTCTTCCTCCTCTGCTAAATGGCTATGAGTTCATAAATATGAGTTTGGGGGAAAAAAAGATGGCAAAGAATAAAGGTCAATGCAATGGAAATTTGTCCATGTAATTTATTTGTGCTTTCTAGATCACCTCGGACTACTCCAGCATACACTCTTGTGTTTGATAATGGAATTCTGCAGTCCATGCTCACCTGTTTCAGTAACTCAGGTAACACTCCATTCTTAAAGAGCAGTTCATGTCACACAGTCACTTCATATCCCATGGTCTGGTGTCACATCTCCACCACAGTCTGGTGGCACAACCAAGAGTTGCCTTCATGTGAAGAATAGCTGTCAGCAAATAGTGACATGTCTGTGCTCCAAAACCCCAGGTAGAATCTATAACACCTCTGAGGTAGCTCACTTGGGCTTGTAGGAGATGTCATATGGTGTCCTTATTTTCCACTGGGTCTGCTGAGTCTTACAGCCCAAGGGTCAGGGCTGCTTGCAGGATAGCACAGACCATCAGTAGGGCATTATACTGTTCTAAGTCCAGTGCAGACCTAGGGCTCATAAATTACCAGGTAAATTGGACAAAGATAACCAAAGTCAGTATGTTGTCTTCAAAATCTGAACAGGTCAGTTAAGCCCTGCATTTTTCTTTGAGGTAGATGATCCAAGGTGTACAGCACCAGAACTCTACTGGGTGTTAGAAATTTCAGTAATGTGGTAGCTCCCTAAACTGAGTTCTGAACTCATCCTTTGCTATAACAGCCTTTTGTTTTGGTTTTGTTTATTTTTATTTTTTTTCTTTTTCTTGAGACAGGGTCTGGCTATGTAGTTCAGGATGGCCCTAACTCACTACGTAGTCCAAGCTGGTCTTGAACTCATGGCAACCCTCTTGCTTCAGCTTCTTGAGTGCTGAGATGATAGGCATGCGCCAATAGTGAGTTCCTAAGAAATGGGTTTTCTGAATGCTGTGCAGACTAGTCTCAAACTTCTGTGTTGAAGCAATCTTCTTGCTTAGCTTCCCATGTAGCTGGAACTATAGTACATAATACAACACCCAGCATAATAGTCTTTTTAAGGTATCCAGAGTGGCTGCTGTTTCCTGCTCACCAGGTCCCTTTGCATAATGTGAACAAATTAATAGACTATCATGATGTTCAGGTGGGTAATAAGAAAACAAATAATAAATAACCATTTCTGAAATAATTATCACAGAACAGGTGAGAGACTGACAGTGCAGTCACAGTCATGTAAAAGCAAACTGCTTATTATTCTTGCTAATGGAATGAAAGCGTCAATCTGGGTTTTAAGTAAAAAGCTCCATTCTAGATGCCAAAGGTTGTAAAGATTTGCTGTAATAAAGATCCCACCAGAGGATGGCTTTACATAGTCAATGTGGCTGTTACAGTTCAGATGTATTCCCCAAAGCTCATGTGCTAGAAACATGATCTGTAATGTAACAGCATTGAGAGGTGAAGGTTTTAAGAGGCCATGCACAAGGGCTCTGCCTCATAAATGGTTTAATGTCCATTATACTTGTGTTTAAATGTCCGCCAAAGTCTCATGCAGTCATAGTTGGGGCATTTTCAGAGGTGGCTGGATCTAGAGTGTGTGACTGATTCATGGTGCAACGCTAAAATCAAGGGAGCTAAGATTAAGAATGTGAGTGCTACCAACCTTAAGTGGGTAAGATATAAGGAGTAGAAAGAGCTGCGGTCACTCTCTTGCTTGCTTTTGCTGTCTTCTGCCCACCAGGGACTATTTCTGCAGTGACTGTCTGCCAAAACACCATGCCTTAGAGCCAGTTGATTATGGACTGAGACCTCTACAAACTATAAGCTAAATGAACCTTTTCTCCCTTAATTTACAGGTGTTGGGTATTTTGTATACGTAACGACAAAAGTAGCTAAGAAAATGTCATTATCTTGGGAGTGGGCTCCTGATAAAAGGACAAGTCTGCCCTTCTTCCCATTCCCTCTATTTCGCACGTCCCAGGGATATGTTGCCCTTCTGCCTTCTAAGGGACAGCACAGCAAGAAGGCCCTCATCAGATTCAGCATCTATTACATTTTTTTCTAGGTTGCTCCACAAAAGTCTCCTGTGCTCATAGGTAGGACTTTGGGGAAGTGACTGGACCGTGGGGGTGCAACACTAGATCAGTCCTGTAAAGTCCTGACTTTACAGCGAGGTGTGATGTTGAGAGGTGAAGCCTGTTAGGATGAGACCGGTTATTGTGGGCATGACTTGGAGGGAATATAGCCCTCATCCTCCCTTGATTCCCTCCGTTGCTTCTTGCCTGCAATGTACAGACTGTTCTCTTCTTCCCTGCCCATCTGCCCTGCTGCCTTGTTTTGGAGCCAACAGACCATGGACTGGAATATCTATGAACTGTGAGCTAAAATAAACTTTCCCTCTTTTAACTTATGGGTGGTGGGCATTTTGTCCTCACAACAAGATGGTATTTAAGACAGCATTTTTTTTGAGACAGGGTCTCACTTTGTAGTTTAGGCTGGCCCTGAGCTCAGCCTCAAACTCACATCACAGCAATCCTCCTGCCTCTGCCTCCCAAGTGCTGAATAACAGGCATGAGCCACCATGCCCGGCACCGTGGTGTGTGGCGCTGATTGCTGCTGGGTGTGAGTCTCCACACTCAGTATTGTATGTGGTTATCGAGGATTGAACCTGGGTCCTTGTGCTTGCAAGACAGGCACCGCAACCACTGAGCTAAATCCCCGGCCCAAGACAGCATTTTAATATTGGACTTCTTAGATTCCTTACCTGTGAGAAACAAATTTCTTTATAACTTACTCCGTCTGTTTTATAAATTACTCAGCCTCTGGTATTCTACCACAGCAACACAAAACTGGCCAAGACCCTATTGCATGAGCCAAACTGATGGACTAAGATCTTTCAGATCTTTAATGATGGCACTAATCTCTCCGATTTCCTCAGTGACCAAGTTTCATTTCTATTTTATACTTGGCACCAGACAGGGGTTAGCTGGAGAGGCTGAACTTGGCCCTGTAAATTAGAATAGCCCAAAGGAATGTGATAATTTCACAATCCTATTCAAGCTCCTCTTCTATGTGTAAGGTTTCTGCTACTCAACGTATCCATTTTTATATGCATTCTAGAACTGGAAAAATAACCCCACAATGGTTCTTCAGTTCCATTAGGCCAACTATGCAGTGGATTTTCACCAAGACTACACTTGATTTTCCTTTTCTATTGAACCCAGGGCCTCTGCACTGAATTACATCCCCAGAACTTTCTATACAACGTCCTCCTCTCCAAGCCTTTTTCACTTTTTATTCTGAAGCAGGGCCTTGCCAAGACTAGGCTCAAACTTGTAATCCTGCTGCCTTAGCCTCCAAAAGTGTTGGGGTGACAGGCATATGCTCGCATATGCTCCCACTCCCGGCATCTATCTGACTTTCTGCAATCTCTGGGATCTGGAATTCTGGCCTACTCTTGTCATTCTAATTTTGGTGGTATTTTGAGACTGCAGGGATTGCTTTTCAGGGCCAATACCTACTAGTCTCCAGATAGTATGAGAATTTCACATGTCTCAGTTAGTCAATCATCCTGGCAAAAGGTCAAGTAAGTCCCACTGGAGATGGCTTTCAGAACACTTTTTATAACTGGCTGCACTGTAGGGTCCTTCCTCAAAGGCAGTGGGCTCCCACTTAATTAAAGAGGTCTAGATTGGTGAATTGGCTCAAGACTAGAAATTAAATAATGTCTCCAAATTCTCTATTAAGTGACTTCTTTAGGTCAGTCGTAGAATTTTTCCAATTATGTATGTCAGCAGTACTTAACTGGACTGCTGTTTCCATTCATCCAAACAGTCGGGGATCACTAGGCCACTGTCCGGTCCCGAGGGCTACTCATCTGGCATCGAACCACGGGCGGGGGTCATCACGAGGAGATGAAATGGTGGAGAAGCCTTTATTGCCTGCGCTCTCAGCCCTTATATACAGCCCCACTTCCTTGTTTTCAGCCTTCCCAAACCAGCCCCATAGGGGGTCGTCTTTGTCTATTTGTTTTCCATTAATCACTGTGGCCCGGAGGGGCCCGCTGTTTACCTGCTGCCTTGCACTTCCTTTATGGAGCAGGCACTGTTTAGCCTCAGGGGACCCCACAGGCCACCATCCCCACATCTATGCAGTCAAAACACCTTTGCTATCACTTTTGAGACTTATCACAGTAATTGTACTGAACATATTTTTTTGAAGTTTAATCACGTGGCCCCTACCAAGATCTCAATATATCATGGTGGCATCATTTCCAACCTTGTGAGGACAATAACCAAAAAGCTTTTCAAGGACATCGTGTCCCTTACTCAAGGTCTTCCTGAAATTAAATTCCATGGCCTTCGTGAAGGTAGTGCGATAAAGCATGACTAAGCGGGGTGCACACAATGCTAACTAAGTATCTGCCAAGATTCTGTAACATCTTCAGCATATAAACTCTCTCCTCCAAGAACAGGCCTTGTATTTCCTCATCTGGGAGATGCTGAACATGTTCATCATCATTCACGTCTGTCCGAACATCTATAGCCCCGTCACGGGGCCCCAGACCATCTTCACTAGTGCCCTAAGCGTAACAAAACTAGGTCTTGCATTTAATTTACATTGTGACTCTGTAGCCCTCACAGTCAGACCCTGGGTTTGACTCTTAGCCATTTCTATTCATAGAAATGAATGAAATTCATTAAATACAGAATTCAAGGCTCTCTGTGTGTGTGCGTGAACGTGTCTCCTGTCTCTCAGGAGATTTATCTCAATCAGCTTTTCCTACTCTTCACCTCCTTTGTCCTTGTATCCATTTTTTAGTCTTTGATAGGCACAAAGTCAATATATCTGATACTTAACAGGTTGGAAATCATGTCCCTGTGACAATATGATGTCTTTAACTCTTTCCTGAAGATACCTGGCAAGGAAATAGCTGGGTTGAGTGGAATTTCTATTTTTAGTGTTTTGAGTAATTTCCTTACTGATTTCCATAGTGGTTGTACTAGTTTACATGCCCACCAACAAAATAGAAAGGCTTCCCCTGAAGCCTGGCAGCATTTGTTATTATTTGATTCCTTCATGATAGTCATTCTTCCTGGAGCAACATGGAATCTCAACTGTTTTAATTTGCAATTCTTACTGCCTGCCTGGCAAGTATAAGGTCCTGAGTTCAAGCCCTGGTTCCACAATAATAATAATAATTTGCATTTCTCTAATGGCCAGAGATTTTAAACATTTTTTCGTGTATTAGCCATTTGTACTTCTTTGGAGAAGTGTCTATTTATAGTTTATTATTATGTAACCTTCACCTTGGAATTATGTGCTTGTTCAAGATGTGAAAGCAAATTCATTCACTACAGGTTTATTGTGACGAAATTGAACTTGAATTTCTATACCAAACAACCCACGTCACATATTTTGTTAAAATTAACCCACCTCATTTTTTTAAAAAGCTTTAAAATTGTTATTCCTCTTTGCATTATTTGGGGTAGAAGAAAAAATAAAGATTATAGCAGACATATTTTTAATCCACCATGTAGAATCTTGACTTTTTCCATGTTGTGTCAGGTTGACGGTCAAAGTATGTTGATCTGCCACTACAGGCAACATTAAAACATCCACACTGTACAGTCATCTGGAAGCCTGTGACTTCAAAAATTTACTGCTTAATTTATTTTAAATGTTGCGTTTCAAGAATAATATGCTTAAAGGATTGTCAGAAGGCTACTCATCCTTGTTTCTGACTTGACATTCAGAATTTAACTCATGAGGTAAATTTTTAGTAAAGTCAGCATCAGGAAAAGATGTTCCTCTGGACAAATCTGCTTCTTTATCTCAAAAACAATGTAAGACCCTTGGCTTTGGTCAGTTCGTTGATTGTTCTGGTTTCCTGTTTTCCTTGTTTTTAACCTCGTATCAGTTTCCTCACTTTTTTTTTTCTTCTGAGGGTCTCGCAGCGTGGCCCTGAGCTCAGCCTCAAACTCACATCACAACAATTCTCCTGCCTCTGCCTCCGGAGTGCTGGGATTACAGGCGTGAGCCACCACGCCCGGCACTGTGGTGTGTGGTACTGATTTCTGCTAAGCATGAGTCTCCACGCCCAGCATTGTATGTGGCTGGGGGGAGGGGTCGAACCGGGCCCTGTGCTTGTAAGACAAGGCGCCAGAACCACTGAGCTAAATCCCCGGCCCAGTTTCCTCACTCATTTTTACCTTGTATGAAAACAAGAATATATTTTCTGTATGTTGCCTGTGGAATAATGCAGTTATTTTAGGAATAGAAACATCTAAGACTAGAAAAAGGGTTGATGCTTATGGGGCTTTGGTGAAAATCCTAAAATGAATGTGAGATAGTAAACAAGTACTAAGATACCAATAGAACATTTGAAGAGATCTGAGTCATCGAAGTCAAAAGTATGTACCCACCAAAACAAGTGCCAAGATGTTTTGAAAGAAGGAACTGTTCAACAACTTTTTTTTTCTCAATGCAGCAAACACATAGGCTTTGTCCACAAGCGTGTAAGTCTGGGGTGACTTAGGTTCCCTAAATAAGTGCCCTTTGTGAATGGAGCACAAGAAAATACATATATTCCCTGTGGTTTTTAGGTGTAAATTTTAATTTCTGTATCACAACTGATCACAGCTATCAACAATAAAGCATATATTTCCCTAAAACTAAATTGAATTAAGATGTTCAAAACTGCTTATCAAGGGCCGGGGAGTTAGCTCAGTGGTTCCGGCGCCTGTCTTGCAAGCGCAAGGACCCGGGTTCGATTCCCCGGTAACCACATAACAATACTGGGTGTGGAGACACCCCAGCGGCAACCAGTGCCGGGCGTGGTGGCTCACGCCTGTAATCCCAGCACTCAGGAGGCAGAGGCAGGAGGATTGCTGTGATGTGAGTTTGAGGCTGAGCTCAGGGCCAGCCTGAACCACAAAGCGAGACCCTGTCTCCAAAAAAAAAAAAAAAACAAAAAACTGCTTATCAAATCTGAAGCATTCTTTTGTAATTTTTCAGCAATTATCCGGGATTTTTGTTGGAAATCTCCACTGGACACCGGAAATAACTATCAGTATACTTAATGCTGGCAACCTAATTTCTACCTCCAGAACAAGACTGGAATTGCAATTGCAAAACAACTTATGAAATAGCCAAGTCACTTCCCTCAATTCCTCTTCAATACTTTGTCAATGGTTAAGTATTTCAAAACCTCTAGTATTAGATAACTCCCTTTACAGTCCTGTGAAACGCTTTATGAATGCTGTCTTGGGTGTCAAATGCCAAACCTTATCCTCTCTGAGCTACAGATAAGGACTCTGAGATGTTGCCAAATGCCATGTTTTGTCCCAGATCACTTACTGAGGAAGTGGCACAGTCAAAACCAGGCTATCATGGTCCCTGACAGTTTCAGCTTCCGTAGAATTCCAGATCCCATAAAACTGCAACACTGTGACTGTGCCCAACAGGGAAAAGGCCACGGAAACTTCCCAGGAACCGGGGCTTTCAGGAATGTCTTAGTGGAAGACAGGTTGTACAGGTGTGCGGTGCAGCCTCTCGCTGACCCCGCCGGGAATGGTTTGCAGAACCGGAAGGTGCAGTAGAGCGAGCCGCGGCCGCGTCAGCCCGGAGTCCCCCTGTGGCGCCCCCGCGCCCCGCCGCCGCCTTCCTGCAGGCCCCGCGCCCTCCGCGCACCTTTGGGCGTCGGACGCTGCGGGCTGCGTTCGTCGCCCTCGTGCCCACCCGCCTTTCTCCACCGTTGCTCTCCAAGCGTACCTGCCGAGTCAGGACGGTTTGGCGGAGACCCACGAAGGCCCGGGTCCCTGTCTCTGACCCTGAGGGCGGGTGGGAGATCCCGGGCTCCCCAAAGCGCACCACGGGCCGGGGGTGGAGGCCGGCGCGGCCGAGAGGGTGTCGTGGCCGCCGGCGGCCTCAGGGCGGCACTCTGAGCCCGCGGCCGGCACGCTCGGGCGGGCCGCTGGGCGCCGACCCACGCTGGCCGGGAACGTGTCTCCCGGTGACGCAGCCCCGGGTGGAGAGCGTGTGCGGCGGCGGCGGCGACCGTGCGCGCCCCGGCCGTGTCGGAGAGGACGATCGGGGCGGCGGCGGGCGCGAGGCGCGGGGCGCGCGGCAGGGCGCGCGGGGGGAGGGCGCGGACGCCGTCGAGGAAGTAGGTCCGGGCCGCGGCGCTCAACAAAGGGCGAGCGGGGCCGCCCCTCAGGTAGCGACCGGCCCCCGGCCCGGCGGGCGCGCGGGCGGGCGGGCGCGTGGGGGCCGGCGGAGGGGGAAGGGCCGCGGCGCGGGCGCGAGCGCGAGCGCGGTCCGAGGGCGCCCCGGGACCCGTTCCCGGCCCGCCCCGCCGCGCCCGCCGGCGGGACAGAGGGAAAGCGCTGCTGGGCCGCTTGGTTCGGAGCCCGCGACGTTCTCCCGCCTGTGCTCTCCCCTCGTGCAGGCCGAGCCCGGCGGAGGCTCCATGTTGGGAAGCGGCGCCGCTTGCTCTCTTTAGCGAGAACCCGGGCGGCGCGGGCTGTGGCGGCGGGGGCCGGGCCCGGAGCGAAGATGGAGGCCCCGCTGCGGCCTGGCGCGGACATTCTGAGGCGGAACCCGCAGCAGGACTACGAGCTCGTCCAGAGGGTCGGCAGTGGCACCTACGGGGACGTGTACAAGGTGAGGCCGGTGCGGTCGGCGGCGACCCGAGGACCCGGCCGCTCTCGGGCGCGGCGTGGGCAGCGGGAGGATGCTTTATTGTTGCACTGGGGGAGGAAGTGGCCCGGGTCCCTTTTACTCCGTCCCCGGCTCCCTCGGATCATGGCTTGTAGGAATCGCGAGCAACCAACAGCATTAACCACACGGTTGCAAACCACAGTGGTTCATTTTTGTGGTTTGAAGGCTTATTTATGGTACGGAAGGATGTTCAAGTGTTAGCGTGGAAAACGCTTCGTGGGAGGCAGGAGGACTCGAGAGAATGTTGACTTTCAGAGATTTGCTTTTTAAAAAATGTTTATTTTAATGGATGCGCTTGACTTTTAGAAAAGCGTATGAAATTCTGTTTTTTTTTTTTATCTTATGCAATCTCCTACGGAGTCATAAGCGACATGTATACAAACACGTAGACGTTTGATCATCTAGCTGGCTGGTGAAAAGAAATACTATATTAAAACTGGGTGTTTTGCTGGGTGTTTTCCTACTTCCAGCAGCTCCTTTATTTGGAATTGGTAACATTCTATAATTACCGCCGTTTTTATCGTGGTTGTTGCTATTATTCTCTTGTATGACTTAAGGCAGTTGGGCGTAAGTTTCTCTTAATTTAGGATTTAAAAACTATAGAGAAGCTAACCAATTTCCTAAATCAACTGAGCTCTCAAAGGGTCAAGAGAAAAAAATACTGAGATTGCCTTATGCTGTTCTCTGTTCCAAAAAGGGAGGTATTAAGGGAAAGTTTCTTCGCTTTTTGCAACAGCTTTATATGTTAGATTTTGATTACGTGGTATGTAATCTATTATTCCAAACAGCAGCTCTGTGTGTAACTGAAATGGCCTTGTGTCGTATGGGTAATTAATTAATTCCTCTGGGGTATGTTGTTTGGCTTAGTTGGTAATAAGGAAGGAGAGTATCTTTTCTTCCTACTTAATTGCTTTTGTTTAATTTCCTCTCTATAAATAGTAATAACTCAAGGTGGTGATAGGGTGGCGGTAGGACTGTTGGTTCTGAGGTAGACTCTATTGGAAGGACTTAGCCCTTCAATGAGTGTTTGAGTCTTTGTACTAGGCATTTCCGAGGTACTGGTAAGTGTGAGCAGGGTTCTAGCTTTGGTCTTGTGAATATCTTTGAATTCCAGTTGCTAATGGTTAGCTCTTCATTTTTTATCTACGGATTAGGCCTTCACAATTCCTTTTTACCTTTTCTTGGTCATTTTTGTCTTATGATTCACTATGTATTAGAACAGTTCAGCTCATGTTAAGTATACAGTAGCCTAAATGCCAGTTCTTGCATATTTTTCTTGACTACATGAAAATTGAAAAGAGTATTTTCCTCACAGAGATCCCAAGATTTTTGCCTCATTTCTTTAGAGATAAAACAACTAAAGCAGTTCTCTGGAACAGGGTTTGGTTCTTGCTAGGGAAAGCAAAATATATTAAAAGAACAAAAAAATCCCTACTTTTGCCCTGCTGTTTCCTGGTCTCGCGTCTCTCTTCCACAACTCCCACAGGATGAGAAATGATTGATTCACACACATACAGCCTTTGCCTCCGCCCTTCACCTCCTCCATCCCCCCCGTCGTGCTCACACTCACATGTGCGCTGTATACCCATGTACACCAGGTCAGTCTCTGAAGCCTGAACATCCGGAACACGTCTCCTTGTCTTTTGGTTTTCTTTTGTTCTGGTTACCTGGAGTGCCGCCGGCCCCCTTTTCCCCCAGTTGCTATCATTCCTGTTCCTGAAAACCTTGTTTAAATTATCCAAAGCTCTAGCCCCTCTCCCTGGTGTCTTTTGTCTCATCTGCTCCTCTCCCTCATTCTGCTGTAACCACACCCGCCAGCTCGCTCTCCCCTAAACAGAAAGAGCACCTTTCCACCTGTGGACCCTTGTTCTCGGTGTTTCCTCCATTCTGAGGACTTCTTCCCAGACTCGCCTCCTTCCTCCTTTCTTTTACACTCTTCTGCATCTTCACACAATGTTTTACTCGTTTCTTATCTGTCTTGGTCCACTGAAATACTTCAGAAGGTAGGGATTTTTATCTTTGTTCACTACACTGTCCCTTATAGCGCGTAGCGCGTAGAATTCCACCTGGCACATTGTATGTGCTTTCTTGAATTTATGAATGAATAAATGACTATTAGTAATTGGCACCTCTGTCTTTAAGATCTGCCATTAATGTCACAGCAGTTAACCATTTAATAGGCTACGTATCCCGGTCGTGTCTTCTATAATACCCTGCCCATGTGTTCTTATTGCAGATGTCAATAATTTGAGTTATCTGTCAAAGTGCTGAGGAATTTTGTCTGCTTTTATTTACTCCCAAACATGTCTTTTAAAATGTACTGTTTAGATTGTAGTGCTAAACTTTGTAAGCTTCGGACAATTATAGTGATTTTACTCTGTACTGTATTTGGGATAAGCGTTCAAGACCTACAGAGTAGTAAAATAATTACAGTGACAAATAATAAAACTAAATTAGAGTTCTCAAGGTGAGCTCTACTTTAAAAAACTTTTACATCTGAGGGCCTGGAATATAGCTTAGTGGTTCCAGCTCCTGTCTTGCAAGTACAAGGGCCCGGGTTCGATCCCCGGTAACCACATAACAATACTGGGCATGGAGACTCCCCCCAGCAGTAACCAGTACCACATAGCACGGTGCTGGTCGTGGTAATCCCAGCACTCGGGAGGCAGAGGCAGGAGGATTGCTGTGATGTGAGTTTGAGGCTGAGCTCAGGACCAGCCTGAACCACAAAAGCGAGACCCTGTCTCAAGAAAACCTTAAAAAAAAAAACCTTTTACATCTGAGAAGTATTACAGAACAGGAGGACTGTAGCTTGTGGTTCTCTGTGAATTTTTTTTTACATTGTTTAAAACCATGGACCCCTCGGAAACTCTTGTTTTACCTTAGAAATGCTGGAGTAAGGAAAGCCAGTGCAATCTTAAACTAAGCTGTCTGAAAGAAGGGAAGGAATGTAAAGATAAGTTTAGATAAGTGGACTAACTCATTGAGAGTGAGAGCAGGAAATGGAAAGAAACACAGAGGAATGTGGTATAGTACAGAATAGGATTAAATTTCAACTAAGCAAATTTTATTTTAAGTGACTATAAATTTCTGAATCTGCCAACAGGAAGGAGAATTTGGTGATTTAGTTTCTCTGCTACATTCTGTCCACAGTGATCTAGAACAGTTGTACTATGATAACAGTTTGCAATCAACAATACAGGCCATTTGAGCAATCTTTTTCCAGTTTTGTCCCAAAATTGTTTCCAGTCTAGATTCCAGAGAAATTCTGCGAATCTATTTTTAAACTTTTATGAGATAGTGCATTTTAGATGTATATTTTTAAAACTTTTTTTTTTTTTTTTTTTTTTTTTGCTTTTTCTGACTCATCGTGAAAGTTCATTAGTCACAACGCAGGATTATCTCTTGCATGTCACTGTACCATAGCTTAATCAACATTTGTTGAATAACATTAGAAAGTTACCCAAGGATAACACTATTCATAATTTATTACAAGCTTTTTTTCTAAATATTTTTAAGTTAAAGTGTTTCCCAAATGACTTTTAAACTTATTAATGGAGTCATGACATGGTCCCTTTTTTCTTTGATTAGTGGTTTGTTCAGTTACTGTGAGCAAACAACAGAGGAGAGATTTATTTTGGCTTATGGTTTCAAAGGTTTCAGTCCATGGTCATCTTGCTCCATTGCTTTTAAAC